>JBAKBP010017714.1:0-48339 GCA_037953745.1 Lithodes maja | reverse complement strand
CCCCATCATCAAATAACCACTTCAACACACACACTAGTGCTCGCACATACACGCACACTCACCGATATATTGATGATTGGGTAACAGAGTTAATGTAACAAGCAGTAATAAATGGCAAAGCCTCCAATTGGATATCATACATTAACAACATTTATAACAGACTTTGGTACAGAATTCCAACTGCTCTAAACCAAACTGCATCATTTTCACAACAATCTACCAGTCTTGAATATTTTCCATATTTCACGAGCACTAATTTGTGGTCTCTAAGTAATTTAATAAGGTTAAACAATAAAACATTCAGTTTGAGAAAACATGATGCAAGGGAGACATTTGTATTTTGATTCTACATTCGCATGCAAATTTGAGAATATCTGCCTAGGGTATGCATTGTTTATTTATATCAACTACTTTTCCGTATTTTATTGTCAAGCATAATATTACTCATTAGATTGTAAGGTGTATACACAAATTGTACTTTCGCTAACAAAAACAAACTGTCATTGATGTAATGAGCGATTGAAGTATTGCGCATGACAGTCTATTACATTTTTGTTGTTATACTAAAGCCAGGGACACTGAATATTTGTACAATTAGATAGGCAGTTTTTGTTTAAAAAAACAATTACATATATGGCGTTTCCAGCCTTCAAATTTGATCACACAAAATAAGCACATGCAGAAAATAACTGAATATATAGAGATCAACATAATGCTCGATACCATTTAATAATAAAGTAGATGTGCCGTTTTGCCCAAAATCAAAACGGCATACCCAACTCTGCGATGGGTTACTACTAATACTATCATCAATCACAATCAACATAATCACTACTACTGCCATCATCACTACAACTGCCACAATCATCACCATTACTATGATCATCATCACTACTACTCTCACCATCATCACTGTCCATTGTCACTACCATCTTAATCACTACTATCATCATTGATACTACAACTATCAACCATCATTACTAATATCATCACCACCATCTTACAATCATCATTACTACTGTTAACATCATCACTTACCTTTAGATACCTTTAGATGTGTTCGCCGCTCTTCTAGCGGCACCAAGGAGCGCAACGCCCCTCGTAATGGGTGGTGATTTGGTGCAGTAGACTGTTTGAAGCGACAGCTCGCTCCCTTGCGAGGATGGGCTCGTCTGGCACTTTTTGCAGTTCGACATCTAGGGCTCTCTTGAAGTTGTCTAATGAGATGTCCCTCATGTCTCTTACTCGCGTGGGAGTTTGTTGAAGAGACGTGGGCCTCTGTGTGATAACCAGCCCTCTCGCAGAGAGTCCATAGCACCCAAGTTATTCATCCGGGGGATTTCGCATTCCCAGCCTCTCCCATCACTGAATTTCATGACTATCGGAGTATGTAGGTTTGGTACTAAGCCCTCTGCGATTTTCCACGTGTATATTATTAGGTAACGTTCTCTTCTACGTTCCAGTGAGTACAGATTCAGTGCTCTTCGACGCTTCAAATAGTGTAGATGTTTTATCGAACTTATATGCGAAGTGAAATTTCTTTGTACACTCTCTACGTCATTTATTTCATCTGCTTTGTATGGGGATGTTAATACGCTACAGTATTCAAGCCGCGGTAGCACTAGAGATTTGAAGAGCGTTATCATAGGTACTTCACCGCGTGTTTTAAAAGTACGCAGAATCCAACCCGTTAAACGTTTCGCAGCCGCCACTTTGACCTGGTTATGTACTTTGAAACCCATATTTTCAGACATTAATACCCCAAGGTCTTTCACACTGTCTTTCCGTTCTATTATGTGGTTAGATTCTGTTAAGTAATTTGTAATTTCTTTAACACCATTATTATCTCCGTACCGTATTAATTGGAATTTTTCCTCATTGAATTGCATGTTGTTTTCCCTGGTCCACTGGAACACTACATTCATGTCTTCCTGCAGTCGGCCCGTGTCTTCTTGTGTGTTTACTATCTTGCTTAATTTTGTGTCATCAGCAAAAGACGACACCGTACTGTGTCTGGTGTTGGTATCTATGTCGCAAATTAGTATGAGGAACAGAAGGGGCGGCTAGCACTGTTCCTTGGGGCACTGAGCTTTTGACATCCGAAGGCTGAGATGTGACTTGGTTTACTGCTACTGATTGTTTTCGGTTTACGAGGAAATTGTATATCCACCGTCCGATTTTCCCAGTTATACCTTTTGCTTTCAGTTTGTGGGCTATTATACCATGGTCACATTTATCAAATGCCTTAGCAAAATCGGTGTAAATGACATCCACGTTTTTCTTTTCTTCTAGCGCTTTAAGAATTTGTCATAGTTTTCCAAAAGTTGTGAGAGACATGATCTTCCCGCTCTGAACCCATGTTGACTGGTGTTGTGTAGTTCATTTGTCTCCATGAATGTTGAAATTTTTCTTCGCAGGACTCGTTCGAAAACTTTAATGATGTGAGAGGTTAGAGCTACTGGGCGGTAGTTTTTTGGTAGTGCTTTACTCCCTCCTTTATGCAGTGGGGCAATTATTGCGTTTTTCAAGCTATCTGGTATGTCACCCGTGTCTAGACTCCTTCTCCACATTATAGCCAGGGGTTTTGAGAGGTTTTCCTTACATTTCTTCATTAGGATCGAATTCCATGAGTCCGGGCCTGGTGCCGAGTGGGATGGCATGTTGGAAATGGCCTCTTCTATGTCTTTTGGACCGAAATCAATATCCAGCATCTGAGGGGTTTCCGTGGGGGAGGTTTCCATGAAAAATATATTTTGGTCTCTGAAGACTTTTGTTTCATCAGGCTCACTGAATGCCATTTCATACTGCCTGCTTAAGAGTTCGCTCATTTCCTTTTTGTCCCCTTTGAAAGAGCCGTCCCCTTTGCTCAGTGGGCCGATGTTTGATGTTGTTTTAGCCTTTTGTTTGGCGTATGAAAAGAAGTATTTGGAATTTTCCTTTATACCTGCAATAGCTTTCCTCTCCTCTTCCATATGTTGTAGTTCATATGATATTCTTAGCCTTTGTTCAATTTCCAAAATTTCTCTATCTATTTCGGCCTTTTGCCTATCCTGTAGATTTTGATGTGTGTGTCTTTGTGCGAGTAATTTTCTTCTTCTGTACAGCCTCCTCCTTTCCCGATCTTGTTTGCTTCTTCGTTTTGTTTGTCTTGCAGGTATATGGTGGCTACAGATTTGGGTCATGGTTTCTGTTATTAAGACTAGACATTCTGCTGGTGTCAGGTTATTCATTAAATCTTCCCAGTCTATTTCCTCCATTTCTTGATTTACCTCTTCCCACCTAATGTTTTTGTTATTGAAGTTAAATTTACTGAAGGGGCCGGTTTTTGTTCTCGATTCTGAGGTTGTCTGTACACTTTCTAAGGTTGTTTTGATCTCAATTAATTTATGATCTGAGTATGTTGTGTCCGATATGTTAATGCTGTGTACTAGAGAGTCGTTGTTAGTGAAGACCAGGTCTAAGATATTGTTTTCCCGTGTGGGTTCAGCAATATGTTGGGTAAGACTAAAAAAATCGCAAAGTTCAAAAAGCTCTCTCGTATTTGCTTCTCGGTGTTGTTTGCCACTAACTAGTTTTCTAGTTGTCTCCATTTAATGTTTGGTAGGTTAAAGTCTCCTAGCCATATAATATTTGGTGTTGGGTTCCCCAGGGTTTCCACTTCTGATTTTATTTTGTTGAGCTGGGTTTTGAATTCTTCTTGGGATGCGTCTGGAGGCCTGTATGTAACAATAACTGCTATATTTAGGGATTCTATTTTAACTCCAAGTATTTCCACCACTTCATTACTGTTATTTAGGAATTCAGTACATATCAGTGAGTCATGGATGTACAAGGCTACACCTCCATGTGATCTATGCGTTCTGTCCGCCCTATGTAGGTTGTAACCAGGAATCCATACCTCACTATCTTCCTGATCTTTAATGTGAGTTTCTGTGAGAGCCGCAAATATAGCGTTTCCTTCTTCTAGCAGGCCCCTAATAAATGGTACTTTGTTCGTGGTTCTATTTTTTAGGCCTTGGATATTTGCAAACAAGATTTGGGAGAGATTGTTTGGAGTACTATGTGTACCTAATAGTCTTCGGGAAGTATTTGCCACTCTTGGGAGGCCAGGAGGTGCTCGAGGTGTTCTATGTGCTCCTCCATCTCCCTCAGTCTCTTCATCTTCGTCTGCCCTTTCCCTCCTTGCCTTTTTCCTCTGTCTCGTCCTCGCATAGCTAGAGAGTTTTTTGGGCTACCATTCGTGTTAGGTCTAGCATATCTCCAAGTCCCTTTAATATGAAAAGCTGGGCATTTCATATTGTAGCAGGTCTTGTTCTCAAGTGATGTCTTGCAAAGGGATGAGTGGTGGTATTTGCAGGTTTCACCAAATCTACATTTTCCATGACTGGTTATGTTGTTGCAAATTTTGGGATGAGCAAATCTACATGACTTCCCATTATATTGGCCCTTTTGACCAAAGTAGCACCTTCTTTCCAGATAATATCTGCACACTGGTGTAGACAGCCCCAGTAGGTGTGGCTGGGGCTGCGAAGGGTTATGTGGTGAGCTAAGTGTGGTTGTGGTTGATAGTGGGCTTGGTGTATGGGTGGGTGAGGCCTGCAGGGGTGTGGAGTTACGTGTCGGTTGTAGGTGGGCAGGTGGTGAGCTATGCTGCGGGGCTAGTTGGGTCTGGGAGGGGGAGGTCTGGTAGTTGGGGGAGATAGTGGTGTGGTGTTATGAGGTGGTGTAGAGGGGGGCTGGGTGTCATGATCTGCCGGGCGTAAGTAGGCAGATGGCAGAGGTGTGGAGTGGGGTGGGTCATGTGGGGAGGTGGGAGGCGGCGGCGGTGTGGTATTTGGTGACGTCGATACGATTGTGGTCAGGGATGTATGAGGGGAAATTCTTGGTGTGTTTCCCCAGTGTTGTTGGAATAACACCACCTCTTGGCTATATTTAGGTCTATCTTGTACCTCTGTTTTTTTCCACAGTCTGGATGATTTGCATTGTGAACTCGGCACAGCTGTTGCAAAAATGGAAGTTCTTCCCCTTATTATTATAGGCCATGTTTATCGGTGGTGAAAGTCCTATGCAGCACCAATGAAACTTGTCTTTGCATATTTGGCATTTTGTGCCACGTTTGTCTCTCACTCTGTCCCTACAGATACTGCAAACGTCCTTGGTATTCATATCTATAAGAATATTTTACTCGACTTTCTTGTATGTAACGACGCAGGGGAGGGAAAGGGGCTAGAGAGAGAGAGAGAGGGGGGGGGGGGTCACTGTTTTGTGGTTAGGACTTGTTCGAGCTTCCAATCATTAACACTGGCTTTGGTTTAAACTTTAAGTAACACTTTCGATAAACTTATGAAACAGAATCATCACTGCCCTAACCACTTCCTGTCTCTCTTATCCCCGGTCCGAATTTACACTATTGATGGTTGCATGAGAGTTTCTTCCTCAATAACGTCACTACTAATATCCCGCGATACGCGATTTGTTAAATAGTTAATTTATTATGCTTCTCTGTTTTATTTGTATTTATTTTTTTGATATTTGTTTTACCTGTTCGAGTTTAAGTTCCCACTTCGGTGTAAAATCGTATACCGGTACCACGGTTTAGAATGTGTCTACGTCAAGGGGGAGGGGTGGTGTTGGTGAGAGGGGGGCCTATGACACTCGTCAAGTGCTAAGCGATTTATGTGTTTTGGTTCGGTGGTGGTAGGACGCTCACTTACACTGGCCCTAAACTGTCTTTTGAAATTGTAAGTTCTGTATAAATGCTGGTATTTTTTTTTTTTTCATGAGATACAGTTTACATACATGAATCGTGATCTAGCCACTTTTCACTAATATGCGATTTTAACTTTGCACACTGGACTAAAAACCCATCGTTCCCTTGGCACTCCCTTGATTATGCCGGACATTGGGGAATAACGGTTTTTGTTTTCACACGCTTTTGTTATATCTCCGAAGATATTTATGCCATCAATTCGATTTGACACTACACAGAACTGCGACACTAAGTTTGGTTATGTGGATGATTTTGGTTCAGTTGTATCATCAATATCCCGAGTTATGATACAATAACTTGGACCGCGGCGCCGGCGACCTCTCCCCTCACACACAGTACACACCTACTATATTATACTACTACTACTAATACTACTACACTACTACTATATTATACTACTACTACTAATACTACTACACTACTACTATATTATATTTTTTTTTTTTTTTTTTTTTTTTTTTTTTTTTTTTTTTTTTAAACCACTCAGCCTGTGCATCCCCTCTTTGGACCCTAAACCAGGTCAGAACAGTCATCAAAGCATCCGACTTGGTAGTCATTCAGCTACTTACTATTCCGGGGTCAGCACTCAGACTCATCATCGTGGATTACTACTACTACATTGGTTTTTATTTAATATTGTTCATACATTTTATTTTACAAGCATCAGATATTACTATTCAACACCATGCAACTTCAATCCAGTCTCCTTCCTATGCGACCCTCTGCCACTGCTGCCTCGTAGTCCACTTCTGCCACCGTCGCTGGTTGTGGTGCAGACAGTCTTGTTCCCCGCAGGCATAGTAGTGCTGATCTGAGCAACGAGAAAGATAGACGGCACCTCATCCAGGCTACAACGTGGCTCCTGGGCTGTTTCTTCTTCTCTGCGATGATCTCTGCAAGCCTTGAATAGAAGCACTGGGCCCTAGGTCCCATCCCTCCAGATGTGGTGAAGACTAGTGGGGTAAAGCTGCCATGTTCGATATTTAAGATCCTTTCCCCATATGCCCTGACCTTCTCTTGTTCATTCCTCTTGTGTGCAGCCTCCAGAGACAGCCCGCTGTAGCTATGGGCCATTGGGTCGAATATTCTTACGTCAAAGAATGCTCGCTGTGCTCTTGTCCAAAAACTTCTTGCACTAACGTCCACTCGTGCTTCGTTGGATGTGTTGGCCGTCCTGTGCTGCAAGATCTCTCCCTCCAAGGGAATAAGTGATGGTTCGCGCACCACATCTCGACACACCTCCCTGAGCATGTTCGCCGTTACATCTCTTACTTCATCGTGCCTGATGCTGATGAATCCTCCCTTCTTACATATCATGCTGTGGTCTGCATCGTTGTTGATTCCACAAACGCATCGATCGGGCAGTCCTTCAATCGGCCAATCATACCTCAGTGCAATAGCATCATTAAATTCTTGTTTGTTTAGATTGAAGCCTTTTGCCTTGATTGGTAGTGTTGTCAGCCAATTTGAAGCACCCGTTTCTTGTGCTATTTGTACTTTTCTTGTTAGTCTCGGGGAAAGTTGTCGCATCAATTGTGCCAGGTCATTTTTCTGTGAGTTTTGCCTCTCTGACGTGATGGTCTTTCTGATGTTGTAGATGTCCGCCTGGTCCACTTCGCCGTCAGGATCTTGCGCTACGATGCGTTCAGTGAGAGATTCTGTTATCTTTACTGAGTTCTCGTGTTCCGTTGTCGCCCTCCTCACCGGATTGATGATTCCAAGCCCTCCTAACCTAGGAGGAAGTGCGAGCAACTCCCTCTCTGTAGCATTTGGGGTGTGGGACTTCATCCAAGCTGGGATGAGTTTGTCTCTGATGGCATCTTCTAGCGGTTGAAGTTGTGGACCCACGTTTGGAATGGTACGCATCAAGTAGGTCCAGCGGTGTTTGACCCCATATGTGAATGCCGAATATGCAGCCTGTGGTTCCGTCTTTGCAATTTTGGCTAGTATTTCTATTTCGTTTACCCACTCTCTGACCTTCTCTTCCATGTATTGCTTCTTGAACTCTTCTGTGCCAATCACTGCCCCTAGATGACGCTGTCCGTCCTTTGTTACGACCACTTCACTACCGTTGAAAGCTTCTAAGGCATTTTCGTAATGTTCTGCTTTTACTATCAGTATAGACTTACTAGCATTTGGAAAGTATCCTATTTCTGGTCCCACTTGTGATACTTGCTCCCACCAGCTCTTGAGATCATTGACTTTCCCTGCTCCAGTGAGATCATCTGCATAGGCCGCCTGCTTAACATGTGTCGTCTCATGTCTTGTTAATGATAGCAACACCGAGAGACCTAATGCGTACATCGCCATTGCTACTGGGTCCCCTTGTGTGGTTCCTTCCATTGATTTCAGTGCCGTTCCACGTCGTGAGTTTTGGTTGTTTACTATGAAGAGGTCTGCAGGCTGTTTATAGGTATTCTCTACATAGGTGGCTAAGCTGGGGCATTTTACCTTGATGTTGTGAATTGCTGTCTTTCTGTTGATGGTGTTAAAGGCATTTGATGCATCCACTAACAGCACGGCTTCACATTCTTCTTGCTCATATATTTCTCTTATTGCATGAATTGCTGCCTCTCCCCCTGCTTGGTGGCCAGCACACACTTGGAGATTTCCAGCCGCTGACCGCACATCGTCCTTCACCACCTCCATTATGCATTTTCCGATGATTCTTCTCAACACTTCACCCACCCCTACAGGTCTGCACCCTGGATTTTTGTCCAATGGTATTAGACGACAAGCTGTGTAGGCCTCCAAGTGTTGACAATCTTGAGTGGCCATTTTTCTTGCAAGATCTGCCAGCGCCCTGCGTAAGTCGGTCGCTGCAACTCCGAAAAATGTGCTGCTCAGGATTGTTCTCCAACCGTTTGCATCCATCCCTGAGGGTCCTGCACTGCCTTGTGTCCCTAGAGCCTTTTTCCAAATCTTCTCGCCTGTGATTTGTTCGTAGATGACGGGGTTCGGTGGTATATAAGCCCCCTCTAGCTTCTGACTCTCGGATATACTAGGCTGCGGATGTTTCTCTTCCAGCAGCTTGATGGTATCTCTTGTGATAGGCAACAGCCCACTTGCTGCCTCCTTTGTCAGCGATCGTATTGCAGGTGCCACTTTACCTTGTCTCATCTGGTCGCCGAATCTCCTGGCCTTGTCCTCAGTGTTTTCTCTTTTGTGTTGCCGTCTGCCTTGTCTCTCTTGTAATGCTCTGGCTTCACTGAGTAAGTCATCCATCTTGTTATCATTCATCAGTTTCACTCTATTTGTTAGCGCTGTTACATTTTCCGCTTGTCTAGAATTGCGGTGAGTTTTTTGCAAGAAGAGATGTGGAATGCTGAAAAATAACTTGAGAGCATACGGGGCTAAAGGTCTGTCATAGACATAGTTATAAATGAGCTTTTTCATCTCTGTCAACAGTTTGGTGGTGGCATCACATTTAGGTGGGTTGAATAAACTGTGTGCAGACCAATCTACAATTTCTGAGTAAGCTGCCTCTGTCCACATTTTTACCTCCTCTCCCCGTAGTCCTTTCCATTGAAGGGGTCCTCCTCTGCCATCAACTTCTGCGGGTCTCTCCAGGGCTGCTTCCCTCTGTGGTCCCACCTCCCTGTGTGCTTCTCGGGGCTCTTCGTTGCGTGGCATATCGTCGTTTCTACCAGCTATATTTGGCCTTGTTTGTACACCACCCTCCTCTCCAGAATCTCGGTGCTCGTCTCCGGGTCTTTGGACTCCGCTGGGCTCACCGTCACCCACCATGTCATGTGGTTGCCGCCCTTCTCTCGGGCCCCCTGAGGGTCCCGCACCTCCACATGCTGTCGGGTTGTTGCCCATCGCCGTGTTGTGTCCCGTCAGCTTCATCCCTTCGCACTCTCTGGGCACTGGCTGCCGCCCCTCCCTCTGTTATTACACTATTATAAGGGTTGCGACACCGGGAACCTTTATTACAGTTTATGCATCCTTTTTTTTTTTAGCACGCATTTGCATCTTGTACATGTATGCTCATTTTTTGTACAGATGCAACACTTGTTAGTCTTTGACCTTTGTGATAGGGTTTCATCTAAACTTTCATCATCCTCCATTATACCCTTATAACACTTCCATCTGTTCTCTTGCAATGTCTTTTATGCTTTACACTAAGTCTATTTAGCTTCTGTTTTTCTTTTTTTTCCAAAACTTAATTTATCTTATTTACAGTACCGGCCCGTAACTTCCGTAAAAACAACCAAATATTTTTCGGTATGTGTGCCTAGATTATTTTGTACTAGAGTGTGTATTCCCTATCGGTGTTGTTGTATGCCATATTTGATATTCCCCCTGGCTGGCTGGTGGGATGTATATATTAGGTTGTGTTGTATGTGAACAATTTGGTGTTATTACGTGACATAAACACACTGAGTAAAGCGGCTAGATAGGACAACTAGGCAGATTTTGGCTTTAATAAAGATGTTCGTTATTTCCTTTATAAACCGTAATGTTAGCAGTACTAATAGCAGCGGTAGTTGTAGAAGTTGTATTATCAATAAGGATTAGACCTTGGTTAATGAGAAGATAGGATATTAGGTATTGTGGAGATTGAATTAGTTAAGAATGAGATTACTGCGAAAGAATAGATAGATAGGTAGCGAGAAAGAGCTAAAGAGAGAGAGAGAGAGAGAGAGAGAGAGAGAGATAAGCGCTGCTTAGACTGTCTTAATCCAAAAGAATAGAGAGAGAGAGAGAGAGTCCTATTTAGCCTACCTATCCAGCCTGTATATCTCAGAAGTTTTCGACTGTAAGATTATCCCCTTGCGGTCACTGTTTTTCTTGTTGTTTCCGTACCCTACTATGACTCATAGATTCACTCTCCTTTATTTTATGACCTAGAGAGAGAGAGAGAGAGAGAGAGAGAGAGAGAGAGAGAGAGAGAGAGAGAGAGAGAGAGAGATAGATAGATAGAGAGAGAGAGAGAGATTAGGTGCGACAGGTGTGCTCTTATTTTTACTTATTTTAATGTTAATTTTAGGGAGAGTGAACGATAGCGAGAACGAGAAAGAGATGATAGGTTTATATATGAGTATCTATATTGATTAATTGTGAGAGAAACGTATCTGATGCATGATTGCCTTCCGTTATTGAGAGAGAGAGAGAGAGAGAGAGAGAGAGAGAGAGAGAGAGAGAGAGAGAGAGAGAGAGAGAGAGAGAGAGAGAGAGAGAGGTGTCAAGTGTTCCCTCCAGTTTTATGGGAGGGGTGGATTGGGTGTTGGGGAGGGGGGAGGGGATGAAGGGGGAGCGAGAGGGGGTGGTACACGTGGGGGAGCGGGGAGAGGTGGGGGTGGAGGATAAGAGGTATTGAGATGGGATAGGGGAGGGATAGGGGATGGATGGATGGATGGACAATAGCTATAAAGAAACCATTAGGGGGATGAGGTTAGGGGAAGTGGAAGTTACTAATATGCAGTACGTAGTAAAGAAAGTCTTTCTATTTTCCCATGGTATCACCACACACTCAGGATACACTCACCGGTCCCTTTCTATAATCGTTTTTCACAAATTTCGTTGGCGGGATATGATTTCCGCATATTTACTATCCTTTCCCGTATTCTCTATATCACTCACTGGCTCTTATTCCGTCTCTTGAGTGGCGTGAAGGTTGTCTGGCGATGTGGAACGAATGTGGAGAAGCGATGGTGGAGCTGGGCTGTGGGCGGTGGGAGGTAGGTGGTGGGCGGTGGAGTTGGGAAGGCAGGGTAGGGGAAGGGAGGGGAGGGGAGGGGTGGGGTGAAGTGAGGGGAGGAGGGTGTATTGGGTGGTTGGTGACCGTTTTGTTTTATGGTTGTGGTCACTACCCTTAACGGTTCCCCTCGTATGCCAGGGCTTGACCAAGGGCGCCCTTCCCTTTCAAAGCAGGCTCACTGATAAATTTAGAGTTGAATTTTGCTCAGCATTCTATTATATATTTATAGAATCACTTTCCTGTTATCAATGTCGAATGTCCTGGTCTTCGCCTTTCTGTTGATTATCTTACCACCTCTCCCCTTCCACTCCTTCACTACTGTTGACTATAATCCTTGCGGGAGGTCACCAACACACGTCCTTCCTCTGCCAAGTCTGGACTGCTACTGTACTGTATTATACTGTATTATACTGTATTATACTGTATTATACTACTACTACTAATACTACTACACTACTACTATATTATACTACTACTACTAATACTACTACACTACTACTATAACCATCATCATTATACTACTACTACTAATACTACTACACTACTACTATAACCATCATCATTATACTACTACTAATACTACTACACTACTACTATAACCATCATCATTATACTACTACTAATACTACTACACTACTACTATAACCATCATCATTATACTACTACTAATACTACTACACTACTACTATAACCATCATCATTATACTACTACTACTACTACACTACTACTATATTATACTACTACTACTAATACTACTACACTACTACTATATTATACTACTACTACTAATACTACTACACTACTACTATATTATACTACTACTACTAATACTACTACACTACTACTATATTATACTACTACTACTAATACTACTACACTACTACTATAACCATCATCATTATACTACTACTACTAATACTACTACACTACTACTATAACCATCATCATTATACTACTACTAATACTACTACACTACTACTATTACCATCATCATTATACTACTACTAATACTACTACACTACTACTATAACCATCATCATTATACTACTACTACTACACTACTACTATATTATACTACTACTACTAATACTACTACACTACTACTATATTATACTACTACTACTAATACTACTACACTACTACTATATTATACTACTACTACTACTACTACTACACTACTACTATATTATACTACTACTACTAATACTACTACACTACTACTATATTATACTACTACTACTAATACTACTACACTACTACTATAACCATCATCATTATACTACTACTAATACTACTACACTACTACTATATTATACTACTACTACTAATACTACTACACTACTACTATATTATACTACTACTACTAATACTACTACACTACTACTATATTATACTACTACTACTAATACTACTACACTACTACTATATTATACTACTACTACTAATACTACTACACTACTACTATAACCATCATCATTATACTACTACTAATACTACTACACTACTACTATAACCATCATCATTATACTACTACTAATACTACTACACTACTACTATAACCATCATCATTACAACTGTCACAAATATTACCATCATTTATCCTACTTTCACCATCATCATTACTACTGCCATCATCACCATTACTATGATCTTCATCACCACAACTATTGTCATCATCACTACAAATTTAACCATCCTCACTAATGTTCACACCATCGTCACTACCATCATCACTACTGTTATTATTATCACTACAACTATCATCATTACTTGTCACCATCATCACTACTATTATGACCATCATTACTACTACTAGTACTGTCACCATCATATCTACTACTGTCATCATCACTACTGTCATCATCATCAATACAACTACAACCATCATCACTACTATTATCACCATTATCACTACTATCACCATCAATGCAAATATTACTACCATCACTTCTAATGCCAACTGAACTAACTTAACCTAGCAAATGCGTAGCGAGATGTTTTCACCCCCAGAACACTATCATTGCTGGGGGAGGGGGGGGGGGCTGGGAGGAGGGGGGGGGGGGAAACCATATTTTGGACCTAAAATCATAACTATTGCATAAATTCAAAAGATCTTTTTTGACTGACGTTCGCATTCACGCAACAAATGTTTGTGTGAAATTTGGTGAAAATCCGTCCAACGGCCTAGGAGGAGTTCCGAGACAGACGGACAACGACAACGACAACAACGACAACGACAACGCCGACGACAGACATTTTTTTCATGTGGTACCCACTCTAAGGGGGGGGGGGGGGGAAACCAAACTCTGCTTACGCAGAGTGATTAGGATTAGTGATCCTAGTGATTAGGATAGGAAGAAGGAAATTAAATAAAGACGGGAATAGAGAAAAAGACAGTCCCCCTTTTCTCTCCCTATGACCAGTGTTTACCGTTTATATACAAAGTGAGGGAAGCTTTGAGTAATGGTTTTGAGATATATGTTTATACATTGGTAATACACCAATCCGTAAGTTGTAGCAGTTAATTTGATATACAATAGGTAATATAGTAGTTTAATAACTTATTGTTAAGATGTAATTAGATATATCTATTGTGTATGTAAGTTAAATCAGCCTACACTATTATATAAACAGTGTAGGGGCTGTCACTTTCATAAACAAGTCATTAATCAGTCTCTCTCGGTAGAGGGGGAGCAGTGACTCACACAAGGCCTAACACATTCCATAGAATTACATAAACTGTGTTCAGAAGCAATACCAAATATGGTATTGAAAGAATAACACAGGCTAAAACTAAGGTGTTGTAAAATCTCCACGGAGATATTGAATGGAGATCCAGTTTAGACTTCAGCAAGAGAACAACTCCTCTCTCATCCTTAACAAAGTCTGGCAACTACATACTGTATAATTATGTCCAGCAGAGCACCAAGGCAACATGGACTTCAAACCAAAGACTGAGAAAGTACCTAGAAACACACCACTCAAAATCAGTGTAAGTACAATTTAAATATTAATAATTGAAGTGTTAGCTTTGGTTGGAAACAGTATAGTGAAACGGTATTATTCAGTGTTGTATAACAGGTGTTAGTTAAACCAAGTCGGTCTTGGTAAATTATTCAGTCTTATACAACTCTGTAAATTTATACTTGTTGTAATGTGTAAGTTAATTAAATAAAATCTTTATACAAATTGAATAACCACAAAACTCATAACTGCGTTTTTATACCCGATATTTATTTCTGTGAATTTATAACTATACTCCAACAGTGTAATAAAATCTCATGGTTCTTAAGTGGTAACAAATATAACACTTATAAGTTACAACTCGAGTTAGCTACGAGACTTAAATATACGATAGATATTGTTACGACCGGGCACTCGGGTACACTAGGGCTCTTACACAGGACTCGAGTATGGCTCGCTGCCACAACGGAAACACACGATCCCAACCCCAGAGTACTGCCAGCCGAACAAAAAACGCCACTACCCTCCAGAGTTCTATCTGCTATAACGGGGTATACAAGAACTCGGTACTAGCGTTTCACACAACAGACTAATAACAAGACGGGAGTTATCTAGTCTGGTCAACAATCAAACAAAGAAGAAAGTACTACAACACTAAAGAATAGTGTTGGCCGAAGCCGAAGTAATCCACCCTTGACTAAGAACTTAAGAAGTCCTCCACCCTCTACTTCGGATCGGCACTATTACGTTACGTTAAACAATAGTCCTCGAGCATCAAGCAAGGAATCTTCTGATAAAGTTAGATGCTTCTCGAATACTCGTAAGAAGTAAGTATCGGATTTTGAACAGCAATTCAATAAGTAACACACTGGCAATTAAAGGCTTTAAGTTGACATAAGAAGAATTATAAGAATAAACAATAGTAAATGGCAAACATTAAGAAGAAGTACTCCGACAATGCACTGACAATAGCCTACTAGGATTGTGCTCGGGGGCCTCTAATCTCTAAAGTAGCTAGGCGTGCCACACATGAAATCAATAGTGCATACACAATAACATACATAAGGAAAGCTTCAATACTATGCTGTATCTGCTGACCGAGCAAAGTCTAGCTGGGATGTAGTAGGCTAGGAAACAATGGCTGAGCAAGCGGCTCGTAGCCTAGCGAGGTCCTTAAGGCTGTGCGGCCAAATTACGTTAATTGACGGGATGCTCTCTTGAGAGATCCAGATCACTAGTATCTGGTTCTCTCCTGGCGATCCTCTCAAAGTCAAGCAAATGAGATAGCACAGTGTTGGGTGGCAGAGGCAAAAGCCCTCACTCGCAACACAGTGCTAAACTCCCACGGTACACAGTCAGAAAGACCACCTAGGCGTTCCACGTCTCCGTTGCAATTGTACTGGTTCAACCGCAACCTAGTACTCATAGGAAATCACAACTCAGAAACCCTATCCCAGTCTAGCATTGCCTAAACCAGCAGAAAACAGGAACATGAATAATCGCCCACAGGGAAATGCATATACGAGTGCAACAAACATCAATCAATCCTATTCTAGTAAACCCTTCCAAAAATAGGCTATCTAACAGGCACTTATCTCGTGAGAACTCAAGCGATAATACTTTGGCTGACTAAATCTGCACCAAAGGGGTCATTGGTTAAAAAGGGACGAGAAGAGAAGAAGATAGGCTGTTCAGAGAGTAGAGAAAGTTCACATCAGTCGGAAGAATATGGATAGTTGCAAGGGATATGAGAAGTCGCTCTGCCTGATGAGTTCTAAGGGACAATGCGGCTAGACTTCCCTTTTTATACTCGGCCCTCTAGTGAGCATATCACCAACTACTAAGGACCGCCCACTAGCAATCATTACGTAATATTCTCTCTCAATCTGGGATCGACAAAGGATTTCCCACGCACTGAGAGGGAGGAGGGAGGAGGGAGGAGGGAATTAGGCCTACCTGCCCGCGTGGCGCACTCACTGGTCCCCGTTACATACTCTCTCTCTCCTCTCATCATTACAAATAAGTCCCACACACAACACTTATAACTAATGATATAAAATAGAACTCGTTGACTCAGATGAAAACAAAATACATATTTATAATACTTATAGTACAACGGCTCACATAAACTAAGTTAGGAAACTCTACACAGACTACAGCCAAAGTTCCTGCCCTGACGATCCTAGCGAGAGTGGGGCCTGACTGGGCGTTCTGTACAGCATGCTCATACTCGACATGCGTCACACCTCCCCCAAGATTTTACTTGCTCAACCCTGAGCTAAAATCTGATATACAGAACCCCATCAAACCCCTCACACCCAGCGACCGCATGGCACTAAAACAACGCTGAGTTTATCACTAAAACACATCTTATAAAAAAAAAAATTCACATTTCATAACTCCTCCCAACAATAGTAAAAGACATAATATCATGCTCCCAGAGCGAGCTTACAGCAGCTCAGCCGTTTGATAGTTCGTGGACTACTCAAACTCTATAGGCTATGACAAACTTATACAATTATCTATATTAAAAGAAAGAGTTTTTTTTTTTTATGATTTTTATATTTTAATATGTTTTTTTCCGGCTGCACTATAAGGGCAGCCTATTTTTTCTTCTATACCAAACGCTCAACTCCTGCTTTACGACCCAATACGCTGGGCTACAACCGCGATCCAACAAGCACCAAGCGCAAAACACCACTCAAACTAAAGCAGGAGGCTACCCGTGTGTCAATCTACCCAGGATCATATACCCTTGAACGACCATCTGCAACCACGTTGTCACAACCGGCAATATGGCGTATGTCCAGGTTATATACCAATAACCTTAGTGACCACCTGGTCAGCCTCATATTCCGATTGTGAAACTGGTCCAAGATCTTGAGAGGGTGATGATCTGGGTAAACTACAACGACCGGACCATAGGCTGGAACATAGACCTTGAAATGCCCCAGCGCATCATCGTCCTTTTCACTTTCATTCATCAGGTTCTGAAACGTTGCTAGTGCATTCTTAAGTCCGTCAGGCATAACATTGCACTGGTAGGTACTCCCGTCCACAACAAAACCACATACCTCTTTAGCACGCTCGGACAAAGTTACAAGCAACGACCACTCACGACATTCCTTATCCCTCAGACCCTTCGTCCACACGTAATCCAGCTCTGCTTGCACCATAGGCTGTCGAGCAGGATTTATACGGTAGGGAATTAAACTGAGCCTTGCACTATCTCCAGCCTGCATGTCGGATTCTACCCCGTACATCAGGCCTGGAGAAGCAACAAACATGCGAAAGTACTGCCATAGCCTAGTAAATAACTGCCTTGCACTGTCTCCACGAACAACATGCCTAGTGCCCTCCCACAACCCAGCCGAGACCGCAGCTTCTAACCCGTAGTCTCCCTCCTTCTCCACCTTCGTCCCTAGAACAGCCAGGTCATGAGAGGGACAATCAGTACCACCCGTGCAGTCACTCCCACAGTTCATTATTGCTAAGGCTTCCCCGCCGATACCGTACATGCGCACCCCCGCATTCCTTGTGACGACATCTGCCTGCGCAGCATCACCGCTTTCAGCGACATGGCCAGATACAGTCGGTCTATGGTAGGGCTGTTGCATTAGACTAGAGCAGCATTGGGAGGCTATGCGACGACCGGGCACTGCGATACCACAGCCGACCTTACCAATCTGCTCAATGACCTCCTTTTGACCACCACCCTTGGCAGCCATGGGTCGACCCTGACCTGGCAACCATGCCAAAGCCTCGTCGCCCACCTTAAACCACCGAAACAACGAGGCTAACGGTCTTTCAACAGTCACGTGACCTGCCCGTGGAACATCTTGCACCGCCCGAGTTGTGAGACTCAGGGGCTCGGCACAACCAGTGGGGTATGAACCGAGCTGGTGCTGGAGTGCTGCACACTGCTGCTCAGGCAGGTGCTCTAGCGCTTCCACAGCCACCAGACTCATGTCCCCCGCCCACGGCTCCGCCGAGACATAACAATCCCTTCTTTTCTCCACCTGTGCCCTACTACCCCCCTCTCCTTCTCCACCTTGGCCGCGGCAGACCAACGCAGGGACAGCAGGATGCTCAGGTGGTTGCCTCACAAACTCCTCCAACAGGTTCACATGACATGCTTCCCCGTCCTCGTGTTTGATCTCGACAGCACCATTACCACACTTCTGAACTTCCGGATCCTCCAACTGCAGTTTACAAATATCTGAGGGAACCAACCTGTCTAGATGCTTCCGAAGCAACCCAAGTCCTTCCCCAATATCAAACTGAGCAACCCTTTTTTCTCTCCGTGTGCAACGTTGCTGCCCCGGAGTCTCTTCCGGCCCTACCTCCTCACTAGCTGTGACAGGTCCTGGGGCCTCTCCAGACTCTAACATAGGTGCCAATACTGAATCACCCAGGAGAGCCGCCGAGTCAAAACTCTTAAAACCAACTCCAGCTTTAGCCTCCTCCTGTTGATCGTTCCTCTGCTGGTCTGAAGACGGAGGACTAGGCTGTGACACTTTATCTGCCCGAGCTCGGGTGACAACACACGCCATGGGTTGTGTCTGGCACTGCTCGACCCACTCTTGCTCTTCCCCACTCACGTCGGCCGGCCTCTCGGCAACGACTAAGGGTAGAACATCAGAAGCGGGCATTGCAAAGTCGTTGCCGAGAAGAAGGTCGACGCCCTCCACTGGCAGTTTCTCCACAATCCCGACATCCAATTCACGTGCCACACCATCCACCTCCAACTCCAACCGCACCAGCGGGTATGACCGAGTTGCATTAATACCCTGCACCACTACCACCCGAGCCGCATTTATAGGGTAGCCAGTCAAGTTATTCATCAGAGTCTGGGAAGCACCTGTATCACGCAAGACCTCTACTCCATGCTTGCGCCCCGCCCACATCACGCAACCCCGTCCTCTATGGTCGCAAAAAACATCCTGAGCAGGGTTCGAGCCTCCCAGGTGCTTCTGCATTGGCTGTGCCTCAGCCTCTGACGAACTGCCCCGGGCAAACTCAGAAAACTTCGAAGACACACCAATGTTGCAGGCCAAAGACACAGCTGCTGTAGGTGGTTTGCTAGGACAGACTCTTGCAAAGTGCCCCTTTTCATGACAATGATAACACTCCAACTCCCCTCTGGGCTTCCCTTGGTACTGGGAAGGGCCCGGCCCCTTCTTAAATGGGACGGTGCTAGTCTTGTGGTCAGTCTTGGTATCATGGCTCTTGTACTTGTTTGCATAATGTATATCACTAACTCGGGGGGGTGGGGCGTCACGCCCCTTGTTACCTGCCTCACTACGCTGGGCAGACCCGCACCCACGAATTAGCGATAGCCGGAGGTCAGCCATCTCAGCTGCCTCCTGTAGAGTTTTTGGGTTCTTTTCTTTAATAGTTAAAGTCATTTCTGCACCTGTACACTTATAAAACTGCTCGAGCAGAAACAGCTCAGTCAACTGTTCGGCCGTCTCAGCTTTCTCAGAACGTGTCCAGTTTGTAAGTGCATCTTTTAAGTCCCGGGCATGTTCAAGAAAGGTCGCCTCCCTAGTCTTCGTAACACCCCGAAACTTCAATCGATATGTTTCTGGTTGCAACTCGTATGCCCGTAGGACAGCTCTCTTCAATTCTGGGTAGTCAATGCAAGACTCTAAAGGCAGTGCATCATAAGCCTTCAGACCCTTACCCGTAAGTCTTGAGGAGACCAGAGCTGCCCACTTCTCTTCAGGCCAATTATGCTCCCTACACTTCTTCTCAAAACGATTAAAAAATTCTGTGACTTCAGTTTCACTAAATGCCGGCACCAACTTGACTAAGTGGGACAAGGACTGTTCTCTTACTTGGCCCTCACGGCCCATCCGAATCCCTGTCGACTCTGCACGAGTCTTATCTAAATCTATTTGAGCACAATATTTCTCTGAGTCGTATCTAAGCTCAGCCTCGTGCCTCCTAGTCTCATTCTCCTGCCTCCTAGTCTCATTCTCCTGCCTCCTAGACTCAGCCTCAATCTCCTTCTCCTGCTTCCTAGACTCAGCCTCAATCTCATACTTCCTAGACTCAATTTTAGCAAGCTCAAGTCTAAATATCATATCTGGAGACAGGCAGGAAGAGGGAGCTGCCACTACTGAAGGAGGGGGGGCAAGAACTGGGGAACCACCATACGCACCGCCCGAGGGCACTCCAATCTTCCAATTCTCATCCCTCTGTGGGAGAGTGCTAACCTCCGGCAACTGAGTGGACGGCACTGTGGGAGTCGAGTGAGAGGGGATCTGGGGAGGAACCCCCCCAAACGCCCTCTCCTCCGAAACCCCATGTCGCCCACGCAACACCCAGGAAATCAGCTCCCCCTTGGACATCCCTCCTACATTGGATCTGCCCAAAACCTTGGCTATCAGGTGCAAGCCATAAATATCCACCCCAGTCAGCCTCCCCTCCGTCACATGGTACTGCTTACTCACAAAAAGTCTAGCATCCTCCTCACTAGTTACTAACGCCACCTCCTCAAATGGCATCTCTCGCTTCTCGTCAGTACTAGGGCACGACATACTGAAGTTCACAAAAAATTCTCGAGACAAAAGTGTTAAACTCCCTTATGTAAGCACTAATTACTAAATTAACTGGAGTCTCTTAAATGCTCTCCTAATTGCCTTACAAAAAAAAATATTCTTCAATATGTACGCTAAAGTACGAACAAACAAATGTTGTACAACTCTGCAAAAAATTATACTGTTCACAAAATCCTAAGCAAGGTCGCCATTTGTTACGACCGGGCACTCGGGTACACTAGGGCTCTTACACAGGACTCGAGTATGGCTCGCTGCCACAACGGAAACACACGATCCCAACCCCAGAGTACTGCCAGCCGAACAAAAAACGCCACTACCCTCCAGAGTTCTATCTGCTATAACGGGGTATACAAGAACTCGGTACTAGCGTTTCACACAACAGACTAATAACAAGACGGGAGTTATCTAGTCTGGTCAACAATCAAACAAAGAAGAAAGTACTACAACACTAAAGAATAGTGTTGGCCGAAGCCGAAGTAATCCACCCTTGACTAAGAACTTAAGAAGTCCTCCACCCTCTACTTCGGATCGGCACTATTACGTTACGTTAAACAATAGTCCTCGAGCATCAAGCAAGGAATCTTCTGATAAAGTTAGATGCTTCTCGAATACTCGTAAGAAGTAAGTATCGGATTTTGAACAGCAATTCAATAAGTAACACACTGGCAATTAAAGGCTTTAAGTTGACATAAGAAGAATTATAAGAATAAACAATAGTAAATGGCAAACATTAAGAAGAAGTACTCCGACAATGCACTGACAATAGCCTACTAGGATTGTGCTCGGGGGCCACTAATCTCTAAAGTAGCTAGGCGTGCCACACATGAAATCAATAGTGCATACACAATAACATACATAAGGAAAGCTTCAATACTATGCTGTATCTGCTGACCGAGCAAAGTCTAGCTGGGATGTAGTAGGCTAGGAAACAATGGCTGAGCAAGCGGCTCGTAGCCTAGCGAGGTCCTTAAGGCTGTGCGGCCAAATTACGTTAATTGACGGGATGCTCTCTTGAGAGATCCAGATCACTAGTATCTGGTTCTCTCCTGGCGATCCTCTCAAAGTCAAGCAAATGAGATAGCACAGTGTTGGGTGGCAGAGGCAAAAGCCCTCACTCGCAACACAGTGCTAAACTCCCACGGTACACAGTCAGAAAGACCACCTAGGCGTTCCACGTCTCCGTTGCAATTGTACTGGTTCAACCGCAACCTAGTACTCATAGGAAATCACAACTCAGAAACCCTATCCCAGTCTAGCATTGCCTAAACCAGCAGAAAACAGGAACATGAATAATCGCCCACAGGGAAATGCATATACGAGTGCAACAAACATCAATCAATCCTATTCTAGTTAACCCTTCCAAAAATAGGCTATCTAACAGGCACTTATCTCGTGAGAACTCAATCGATAATACTTTGGCTGACTAAATCTGCACCAAAGGGGTCATTGGTTAAAAAGGGACGAGAAGAGAAGAAGATAGGCTGTTCAGAGAGTAGAGAAAGTTCACATCAGTCGGAAGAATATGGATAGTTGCAAGGGATATGAGAAGTCGCTCTGCCTGATGAGTTCTAAGGGACAATGCGGCTAGACTTCCCTTTTTATACTCGGCCCTCTAGTGAGCATATCACCAACTACTAAGGACCGCCCACTAGCAATCATTACGTAATATTATCTCTCAATCTGGGATCGACAAAGGATTTCCCACGCACTGAGAGGGAGGAGGGAGGAGGGAGGAGGGAATTAGGCCTACCTGCCCGCGTGGCGCACTCACTGGTCCCCGTTACATACTCTCTCTCTCCTCTCATCATTACAAATAAGTCCCACACACAACACTTATAACTAATGATATAAAATAGAACTCGTTGACTCAGATGAAAACAAAATACATATTTATAATACTTATAGTACAACGGCTCACATAAACTAAGTTAGGAAACTCTACACAGACTACAGCCAAAGTTCCTGCCCTGACGATCCTAGCGAGAGTGGGGCCTGACTGGGCGTTCTGTACAGCATGCTCATACTCGACATGTGTCACAATATGTTTATCTATCTACGGAGTATGGTTATCAAATTATATATATATCTTATATAATCTCGGGATTACTTAAACTCGTTTTTCTGTAAACCGCTCTTATAGCCTCTTGGTCAGCTACATTAACGTAACAACACTGATGATACCAATGGAATAGAAATACAATAAAAAGAGTGAAAAACACAAAAACGACAACTATTCCTTAACCCCTGCATGCCCAGGGAACGTCCTAGGACGTTTAGGTATTTCTGTATGCCTTGAGTGGCATCTGGAGGAGGAGAGACTCACTCAAACAACTCCTAGTGTACGTCTGTTCAAACTCGATGGAGGTATTCCCTAAAGCTGTCCTGTGACTTTAACCTCAACCAGGCATCCACAATGCTTTGTTGATCATAAAATACTAACAAACTAACACTAATCAACATATTCAACTCGTCTCCACAGGAATATGAAGAAAGTTACAGGCGAATGTTTGAGGTCTAATTACAGAAAGGACACTATGCTTCATATTAAACTGCGTAATGTTTACCATATCCCTCTCCTTTAGAGATATAAAATGAATCAATAACTACGAAACATGCAAATTATGCCCAGAATGCAGGAGTTCACCCCTACAGGACGAGTAGGATATATCTGCCCCACTAAGGCACTTGGGCTGTCATGATGAGCAAGACAGATTCGGGTCAGCAACAAAAGAGAAAGGCAAGATAATATTCCCACCTGATCCAGCCATGTTTGCGTGACTTTAAATCCACATAGAAACTCCTCCTTCCTCTTTCCCTTGCTTTAGGGAAGAATCTTTCCTTAGTCATACTTCAGTCATAGGAGAAGGAGGGTGAATGGTCGGCATTGAAGAATACACATACTAGCCCAGATTGTAAAGGCAACCCCACGACCACTCTACAACCAAATTAAGTGAAGGTCAGGCATGGATGGAGTGTAATTGGTAAACAGAGCTCAATTATGAAAAATATGCCACTTCTTTCCTTAAAAATAAAATAAAAATAAAACAAATAATAATAATATAAATATGTCAATTTAAAAAATAAATACAGATAAAATAACAATGTACAACCAATGTCTCTTTCCACTACTCCTCGGCCCAATAACCAGGAATACAATCATAATGTTGTTGAAAGAGATGAAGATAAGAAAGGTAGGGACAGTCAGTTCGTTAGTCCATGGGCCGAAATTACAATTAATTAGAATAATAGCCTACAGGTCATTGTTCGTCTGGTTGAGGAGTTAATATATTCATACCCTTTGTGAAAGGGGTATCTACAGTATATCACTTAGTAGCCGTTCATTAGAGAGGTGCTGATGCTATTATCGTTTAGATGGCACTGACTCGTATCATTTTGGCATAACATAACATTTCATAATAATGGATGACTAAAATACATTGAGGCCTACCTAGGTCATCCAGCATATTAATTCTAATTTGTACTTTCTGTCACATGATAATACTCATATTGAAAAAAGTGTACACATAAACCTCAATATCTACTAAAATAATGTGTCCAAGGGATTGTGTCAAGATCCACTGTGTCAAGACTACTTCAGTCACAGTCAAAACTGCCAGTATGTAAGCACGTCCCTAGTCTACTACAACCATGCCTAGCATTAATTACTGCTAATCATTGTACAGTACCTCTGTGCCCCAGTTTCTTTTTGTGTTTAATTTTCATTTATCACTTTTACAGTGTTACTGTTAAAACATTTCATCCCCTTTTGTTAATTCTCAGATTAATGTTTAATTTTTATATTTCTTGTGTCTCGGTGTTTTTCTTTTTCCCAGCGTGTTTTCAGTGTCTCAATAACAGCTTTCAGTGTCCGAAGTATTATTCCTGTGTATACCAGTTAATTGTTGTCAATGTTATATTGTATCTATCTGTATAAGCATCGTATATTACAAAGTATATAATTATTTACCTGAGTACATACTATTTTAGTAAAAAGCATTATTCAACTAGATAACTAATTATTTTAGATATTGGTATTACTGTGTGTTAGTTTGTATTTTTGTATTATTTTCCTCCAGATTTAAACTATAAACAACCCTTCTGTTCGAAATTTACAATTCCCTAGAGATTCAAAACTATGAATATATGCTATACGCCTCTATTGTGTTCTTGCTTAGTACAGGAAACTGAACATTTTATACCTTCAGGTGTCCGCCTATCACCATAATCCCCCTTTCCTCCCACTCCTCGTTAACCCTTATGCCCCTTTCCCACTGATGCGACTTCTCACGATTTTCATCGCTGACACCAATAAATTGGCACATTCGTGACATGTCTTAAACCCTCCCATGAAAAATCGTTTGACTCGCAAGGCCTCTCAAGGCCTCGCAAGGGCCCTCGCGGGTCGTCGCAAATGTTCGGACTGTTCAAAATTTTGGACGAGGACTCATGAGGGTTCGTTGCCCTTGCAAGCATCGTCTAGCATCGCCGAGGGATCTGCGAGGGCTTCTGCGATCATCTGCGACATCAGCAAGACATCGCGGAGGGTTTTGCACAAAAAAAACTTTGCAACGCTGCATGGATGCTCACCGATGCTCTCAGATGCTCTGCTCGCCGATGCTCGCCGATGCTTGCGAGAACATCAACGATGCCAAAGAGCACCTTGAGCACTTTCGGCGAGGTGGGTAAAAACAAATTATTAGGCCTATAGTGAACCTGTCAACCCTTTTTTCTATGCACCTCTCTTGGGGGGTTCACCTGTTTTTTTTCTCTTTCTCTCCTTTTCTCTCTTTCTCTAGTTTGTATCCATTCAGCCCCATTCAGCCAACTGTTTTAAGACGTTTAACCCCATCCAAGTATCGATATCTTCCTGGCAAGCGATAGCGAACCAGCATTATATGGAGAAATCCGGCTTCGCCGGAGAAATTTTTCTATCGAAAAATGTACAAATTTAGCTTGCTCTCAACAATTTTTGTTATATATGTTGGCTCGCTACCGCTCACCAGGAATATCTTGAAACCTGGATGGGGGTAAACGTCTTAAAACAGTAGGCTGAACGGGGCTGAACGGATACAAGGCAAAGAGAGAGAGGGAGAGAAAGATAAAAACAAAAAAAGAGGAGAGAGGGAGAGAAAGAGAAAACAAAAATAGGCGAGGTGGGCTCAATGTTTGCGTTACGGCTTATGAGCCCACCTCGCCTTTTTTTGTTTTCTCTTTCTCTCCCTCTCTCCTTTTTTTTTTTCTCTTTCTCTCCCTCTCTCTTTGTCTTGTATCCGTTCGGCCCCGTTCAGCCTACTGTTTTAAGACGTTTACCCCCATCCAGGTTTCAATATTTTCCTGGTGAGCGGTATCGAGCCAACATATATATTTTTTGTTTTGAGAGCAAGCTAAATTTGTACATTATTTGATAGAAAAATGTCTCCGGCGAAGCATTGCCAATCTACGAATTAAGGGGAGATGGGTCGTTTTTCTGGTCCCATTCCTTCCTCATGGTTAACCACATTAGTTTTCATATTTTATGACATTCGGCCCATTAGTTTGGCGATTTTAAGACATTTCACCCCATTTCGTTGTCAATATTAAGACTTTCGTGTCATCACTTGAATCGCCAAGACGTCTCAGAACAATCGGCGAGTTTTCTTTCACCATCGCATGATATCGCAAGATATTTTTGAAAATGTGACATTCCTCGCAGAGAACATCGGCGAAACATCGCTCACGAAACGCCGATAACGTCGCACAAGGCGGTGATTGCGTCGCATTCATCGGCGACATCTTCGCCGAGTATAATTTGTTATCTGTTTGTAACGGTCAAAATCGTATACGTCGCACATGAATTCTTGCGAATTGACAATACTATGTCCTCGGCGACGAAAATCGTATGAAATCGCATAAGTGGGAAAGGGGCATTATCCTTCCAGCACCATCTGCTTGCATCCTCTACCACACGGTGACACCAAGCCCACATTTGACTCATCTGTAAATCTTTCCCTGCCAACTTCTCTCATATTTACTACCCTGCATCTTTTTCTCATTCACATTCACTCATTCCCCCACACCCACAAAATTGCTCTCAGACAATCGCTTACGTAAACTCAAAAGTATTTTTTTGTCTATGTGAATGAGGCAGACAAAAGGCAGAACTGCCTATGAAGAGTGACTCCCCCCAGCGATGAAAGAGTGACAGGGCCAAAATCAAGGAATGTTCGAGCCAAAATGCCTGGACACACGGAGTTTGAAACAATTTAAGTCATAGGATGAGGGGAAGATGGATTCAGGGAGAGAGTTCTAGAGCTCAGCTGTTGAATAGAAGAAAGATTGGGAATATTGTTGCACTCTTGGGTTGGAGAGTTGCACAGAGTAAGGGTGGGATTGTGTTGCAAGACGTGTGCTACGTACTCTATGTAGAGGAGGTGGTATGCACTGAGAGAGCTCAGAGGAACACTGCTTATTGTAATAGCGGTAAAATAGCGAGAGAGATGCAACATTGCGGCATAGAGAGAGAAATTGCTGAGCTTCGGTGACTGGACGTGAGTTAATAACACAAAAGGCTTTCTTTTCTACTTTGTCAGGAAGTGCCGTGTGAGAGGATCCTACCCACACATGTGAACAATACTCAATACATGAACATACTGTGCCTCTGTACAGAGCAAAAAGCTGTGCAGGGGTAAAGAACCCCCGGAGGCGGTTGAGCACACCCAGCTTCTGGGAAGCCGTTTTACCAAGGTGGTAATATGCCCTTTCCAAGTGAGATCAAAAGAAGAGGAGACAACGAGAATATTGAGAGAAGATGAAGAATTGATTTTTGTATTGTTGAAAAATAAGGCAAAGTCCTTTGGGAGTTCTTGACAGGTGGATAGATGGAGAAACTGGGTTTTGGAATAATTGAAAGCAACTAGATTCTCTCCCCTCCAGATGGAAATGGTTGTTAATTCAGAAGATAAGTGTGTTATGGCATCATCACATGACTTTTTGAGTGATTGCTTGCTGGAGGAATCTGAAAAACTAGTAGAATAGTGTAAGGTAAAGTCATCAGCATATGAATGGATAGGACTGGAGGTACAGTTGAGAAAATATTTAATGAATATTAGAAAGATAATTGGAGATCGGACAGAACCCTGAGAAACACCGGAGTTGATAGGTTGAGGAAGTGAACGATGGGCGTCCACAACCGCAGCTATTGAACAGCCAGATAGGAAATTAGAGATAAAGGCACAGATTATAGGTTTGAGTCCCGAAGGGAAGAAGGAAAACCTGATATTTAATAGTGGCCCCGGAATCATTGACGATGCGCCTCAACATTGCTTATGGCCAATCTTTTAACTCAGGCTTGCCTTTCAAACTTCCCGCCTAGGAGTGAGAACAAATACGATTGCCACACATCATGAGCGGAACGCTTTTAAATATAACAAAGCCACTCGCGGACTCGTCCTATATGATGTGGGTACCACTACTAGTAAAAACTAATCAGTAATAATAAAAATAAACATGATTCAGGTATTGCACTTCTCAGGCTTCTGTTGTCTAATGTGCATGTCGCCTCGGTCTCTCGGAGCGTACTTCATCCTTTACTGATAATTATCAAGACTCTCTAAAATACAGCAGATGAACAGGAAGGGGATGGAAGGGAGGGCCAGAATTGTCAATGATTCCGGGGCCACTATTAAATATTAGGTTTTCCTTCTTCCCTTCGGGGCTCAAACCTATAAATTATTAGTGGCCCCTTCATCATTGACAATGCGCCTGATGTCACAAGTCTGGAGGGGGACATTCATCATAAATATCATAACCAATAACAAATTACTTCGGTCAAGAAAAGACACACAAAAACGATCAATGTTTAAATAGAAAAAATAGAAGGGGTTTACAGGCGGCGTTTATTAAGGGTTAGCCTGTTGCATAATAACCTGAATGTTAGGATAGACAGTAGGATATCATACACATAAAACTATACATTTAGTTTATGACAATAAATAAATCAATATTCTTCTCCTTGTAAATACTGATAAAAAGTACGACGTTTATATAGCCGTAGCAACAGGTACTCTATTACAAAATAGTTTTGTACAATGCATATATAAATAATCTTCAGATTACTGAGCATAAATGAATACTCTATTGCCATACATAAAGTATAAACATCATTTTCTGACTAGACTTACTTCAGTCTTAGGAATGGGTTATCACATAAAGCTTTTACTCTCACGATCATGTTGTATCACATAGGAGGCAGATAGGAGGCCTTAGCTAGAACACTCCCCCCCCCCCCAACCTTCTTTTGCACAAAAATAAAGCTTATAGCTAGACTTTCTGCCTTAAAGCTACACATCGTCGAGAAGCTTTCATGAGCTTCACGGACAGGTAACGTGTGAGGAATGTATGAGTAGAAGACCATAAGTTGGTCTTTTGCATATCATCAAGGGAAAAATTATGTAAAAATCGGAGCGAAGCAGCCCATTTTCTTATATCGTGTGACCGTGCAAGAACACCCGTATTACTCTCCCTGATAACTTCAAGTAACAAGGCTGCTAACTGCCGCTTTTGGAGACGTTTACCTGTCCGCGAGACCCAGAGGGACCCAGCCTGAGTTGGTCCCCGCATATTATTACATAAGCGATTTCACCGGGCAAAGCAAGTGGTGTCTATCGCCCTGTTTAAGAGATGGAACTTCAAATTCTGAAAATACATGGTAGCATGCCAATTTTTTGCAATGAAATTAGGAGCAGGAGCAATATGTACACTCATGTTACGCCTCGAGAACCTTAACCCTTCCTACCCGGGCTGCCTTAGGTAAGGACAGCACGAAAGAAGGGCAGCTACCCGGTATGCCTTATCTAAGGCATGAGCTTAATAGCCTAATTAAGCTTGGTCCGAACGCCGTGCGTACGACGTATGTCAACAAACCCAAGCGTTCGTCACCGCACCTCCGAAATCAAGAAGGAGAAGACTCCTCAATGTTATTGTTATGACGTCATGACGAAATTAGTGTCTAAAAAGCCCCCATATTGGCAACATCTCTGCAATATTGGCTCCACTGAAATCGTCATCACAACTGAACCAGTTGACTTACAGAGCTCTATTCAATGCCAAAATACAGATTGAAAACCGCACTACGATTATAGATGAGTGGGAAAGTTCTAGCAGTGAAAATAAACATAAATACGGTAGCCTAGGCCTAGACGTTTTTCGGCCATATCGCCCGGGTAGGGGCGACCGTCATTAGCTAAGACTGCCCGGGTAGGAAGGGTTAAGCAAGAGGGCTCCGAACTAATCGCCGCCAAATCAGACACCCTGTCACCCGTGGGCAGGGCCATAAGAAAAATAGCCTTCTTTAGTTTTACTCATAGGGAAGATTGTGACAAAACCTACGTGAATGAAGTATTTCAAGGGTTAAATCAAGAGACCAGGTGGGTGTGAGTTGGCATGGTGGAGGGCGAAGCCTAAAGCAAGACCGCATGAACCCCTTCTCCTCCGCCTCCGGTACGGAAAGGCCAGTTAAATTGGAAAATAGCGTCCGAATAGCCGTGAGGTGATTCCTTAATGTGACAACTGACAATTTACGCAGATCAAAGAGATAATTTAAGTATTTAAATATCAAAGCCACTGAGGACTGTTGCTGGTCAGTTTCTACGATCCAGGTAGTGAAGGCTTTCCTATGTGATTGGTACTGTCTTTGGGCTGATAAGGTATACTGATTAATCAATTTGTGAGGCACGCTGTCCCCAAATGGAGCTAGCCACTTGGCCTTCTGAATGTCCACAAGGCAAAAGTCAGCAAGGTCTTGAGGTTTCCAATTGTGTCTGAGTGGAAGTACTAGATCGGGAGCGACACCGGGTTCTCGCACCACGTCTTTAACTGGTTGTACCACACTTGGGCCGGCCACATTGGCGCGATCATCGAGACCATGCCCCGATAGTCCCGTAGTTTGTGAACTACTTTGCACATTAAGGATGCGTCTGGTGGTGGAAATAGATAAATGGAGATCCATTTGTTCCAATCTACCAGAAATGCGTCTGGTCCTCCCGCCGGGGTTTGAGTCCGGCGTGTGAGGAACTGAGGCAACTTGTGATTTGCCTCCGATGCAAACAAGTCCACTTGTGGATGGTATGGCTTGGTAATCATCTGTTGAAAGACGGTTTGCTTGAGAGACCATTCTACTAGAGTGCTCTGTCTCCGAGACAGAGGATCTGCCCACACGTTGGCTAAGCCGGGCAGATATGTTGCATGAAGATAAATCTCTAGCCTTGCAGCTAGACGAAAGATCTTTTCCGACAACCCTTGTAACACTCGAGATCTACCTGACCCTTGCTTCTGAATGCATGTGACTGCAGTCAGATTGTCCATCCTGAAGGCCAAGGAATTTCCCGCCAGGTATACGCAGTGTTCCTTTAAGAAAAACAGGGGGACTAACAACTCTTTGGCATTGATATGAAGATGATTGTACCTGGACCATAGACCCTGACCCAGATTTGACTGATACCCCCAATCCAGGGTACCTGACGCGTCCATGTCTACCCAGACTGTCGGAGGAGAAGCTGTCCATGTCAAAGAGGAGTGAATTACTTCTGGCTTCGCCCAGGCCGCAAGCAGGTTGTGGATCAATTTTGGGATTCCGCTGACAACAGCGGAGAGCACTTGTTTCCCTCCAAAATAAGTTGTTTTACCTTGAGACAGCCTAACGGAACCGTCAACCTTATCCAGTTGAGTGAACCCACTAGAGACTCCCAGATTCTCCTTGTGGTGGTCAGAGCGTGAAGAAACCGAAAGAGTTTCCTCCGAAACCTCTGGCGATTATCCTCGCTCTGAATCAGAGTGAGTAACTCAGTGTCCCAAATTTTAGGCCCACCCACTGGATGGCACTCGTAGGGTTCAAGTTGGATTTCGCCAAATTCACTTTGAATCCCAGGGCTGTGACATGAGTTAATACTTGATTTACATGTTGTTGCAGGCAAGTTAATTTGGTTGGAGCTACAATTAACCAATCGTCGAGATACATATGCACCATGATTCACTGTTTGAGCAATGGTAGCAAAGCCTGTCGGACTAACTTTGTGAAAATACCGGGTGCTAGATTTAGACCAGAGGGCATTCTTTGAAAAACAAACGTTTGATTCCCTTGGCGCAAGTCTAGGTACTTTTGAAATCGTTTGTTGATAGGGACATGCCAGTAGGCATCTGTTAGATCTATCGAACACATCCAACCTTGCGGCGGCAGTGTCAGCCTGATCTGATTCACATTCAGCATCCTGAACGACTGATTGGTGGGTGCCCAACCCCGAAAGGGATTGAAATAGGGGAGCTATCCCCCCGCCAAAGGCGGCTTTCTAGGGCCTTTCCTAGCTGATGCTGAGAGGATTGGGTTCTAGTCATGTGGTGATGGGCTAGTCTATCAGAGTGAGAACTGAGCGATCTTTGCCATACCCATAGGTTACTCTGACTGTTCCTTTTACTTACATATTTTCTAGATCTCAAGTGACGGCGTCTCTTCCGTGGATTGACCTCCCAATCTACCAAGATTGGAAGGCAAAGTGTCACATTTTTCCTTTGCCCCTCAACTTTCTCTTCATAATTGCTGAGAGGCACAGGGCCCTGGGTGGGTCTTTGGTTTCCCAGCCGTTTCCGCACCCTCCTCAGCTCCCCGCCATGGAGTGGCTTCGGTCACCCAGGCTTTATTGTGGTAGGCAGGGAGGGTTCTGTGGGGGCACTCGGTTATGGCCTTGGCCTTGCTCGGGGCCTTGGGGCTGTTCGGCCAGGCAGTCTGGGGAACAACAACAACAACAATAACTGATTATGAATATGAAGGTTCAGATAAGACAAGTCGATGACCGGCCTCATCTGAGCACTGTCCCTCTTTGGCACCAGGAATATCCGGGACGTCAACACAGGCTGATTTATTGGAATGGGGACAATGATCTGTTTGAGAACCATCTCTTAGATGACTGATCCCACCTCTAAAGAAATTTGAGTTAATTCTGTGGAGATACGTAAACGAGGTCGCCGGGACCATCGCCATGAGAGGCCTTTCCGGACCACTGTCCTTGCCCATGTGTCTCGGGGCCATGGCCGGTAACAATCCCGGAAACTGCCTGGTATTGTCCGGCAGAGCTACTCTCGGATCTGACTCGCCTTGGCGTGGCACTGAGAGTGAAAGAGGTGCGTGGTGTCTCAGTTTTTTGAAGATTGGGAGGGTTGTGACTCTGACTTAGTGTTAGTGGGATGAGAGGCTTTGCTATCATTGCAGCTAAATTTGCCCTTTGACTGACCCCTGAACAACCTCCCTCTACCCCTGAACTGACCTCGACCTCTCGATGTGCCACTGCTTCCAGGGGTTGTGTGAGTCTTTGCTGACTGATTTGACTGGGACTGGCCATGAAAGGAACTCTTACTGTATTTGTGTTTAAATGCAGGCTCACTCTTCGGCTTGGAAGCAGTGGCGTTGTGTGAGTCTAATAAGTAATTAACCATGCGCCAAGCATCTGTAGAGGCAATGGTTTTAGTGAAAGCATCAGATAAAATTAACCTTTTACCTATCTCCGCCAGGAGTCGCTTTACCAGATAGACTCTCAGATCTTAACGCACCCGCACCGCCTCAAAAAGAGCCATGCGGATATCGCCGAGAGACTGAATAGAATTCTGGAGCAAGAGATGCCTAGTAAGAGATAGTGCCTTAAGGGTGTTGGCTGAGCAAGTATTGGGACGCTAACCTCCAGGCTTTCTGCCGCATTTTAAAATCTTTATCAATTTGCACTTGTGTAGGGGAACAAAACGGCTCTACTAACTGACATAATGATCATTTTGGAGCACCCAAAAAGTCTAAAATGTGTTGTGGTATTCCTTCCGCCTTGCCAACGGGCATGGAAAACCAATGATTGTCTTCCGGCGGGAGCTGATGACTGCTCTTACTTGTTATGGTGATGGCAAACAGCTGGGCTTCCTGTCCCCACGCAATCCACGGCCCTGACTCCCCACCCTCAATATGGATAACTGACGTACCTGAATCATCTCTAAAGGGAAATGTGTTTAACTCTGGGGTCATACCTTGCAAGATTTTAACATTGTTTAACCCGTCAGAATTGTTCCAATCTGAAAATAATTTTCCAGTTGAAGCTGGGGGTAACGCCGGGGACTGTGCATAGACAAAATATTCAGGAGTATAAAGACTAGGGATAGCTTTGATTATAACATCTAACACATCACCTGACTGATTCTTAGCCCGTAGCTTCTTACCTTCACTCATCTCAACAACCCAATGATCTGGTACCGGGCTCTCACCTGCTAACGTCGGCTGCGCGACCTCGGGGTGAGTGGGCATAAGAACTGACCAGGACATATCAGGGCCATATAACAGGGGCATAGGGCCCTTTTTAGATGGAATTGATCTATCAAGGGGAGGCGGAATTAGGTCAGAGAACAGTTTAATATTGGTTGGCAAAATAGCTGTGGAACCCGAAGTGGGGACCACCGGAGTGATTGGTACTGGAGAGATTTTGAAAATTAACTTGCGGTTGAATCTGAATTTGCCCTAGAGGTCGCACCGCCGGGGTTACAGGTGCCGCTACCTTAACCTATCGCTCGTCCTTCACATTTCTCGATTAATAATGTCTAGCTGGGATACTCTAGGTAAGGAACTGGGGTTGAGCAAGACAGGCTCGTAGCCTAGCGATGTCCTTAAGACTGCATCCTTTAAGTTACGTTAATTGACTAGGGTGCTCTCTTGATAGATCCAGATCACAAGTATCTGGTTCTATCCTGGCGACCCTCTAAAGACAAGCAAAGAGGCAGCAAAGTGTGGAACTGGTACAGGCCAAAACCCTCAGTCAACACAATGCTGCACTCGCAAAGGACGCAGCCGAAAAGACAACCCAGGCTACCACCGGACCGGTCGAAGTTGTGTAGGTATAAGCAAACCGTACACACATCGGAGACAACGACTACAGTTACCTTATCCCAGTCTAGCATTAAATAAAAGAGCAGAAACACAAAATCAATAATGGAGACACACAAAGTTCTTAACCTATACTAACTAAGAACCCTCAAACCTATGCTAAGTACATGTAAATATCTCAGAGGACGGCGCATGCAATACAATGGGCCGGCTATGGAAACTGTATGCAGAACCCAAGGGGAGTGTTGTGCAGTTAATAAAGATTAGAATATGGAAAGAGATAATCGAGTGAGAGAAACAGTGGTAAAGGTGGTGATCGAGGGAGAGTATGCAAGGGGATGTTAGAAACACGCGCACCAAGCCTGTCCTGAGGAGAACAGCTCCTGGGAACCCTCATGGAGGAGGTTAGTTACACAGGAGCCCGCAAGGGCGCGATGGTCGGCCAATCACGAGCCGAGACGTCACAAGGCAACAGGCGTCCCTAGGACGCGCCAGGATCCGCCAGCCAATCAAGGGCGCGGGAAAGCCCGCGCGCGAGCGGGAAAACTCCTCCGGGCGAGGGAGGCAGCACATACATACATACACACGCACATATTACCACCACGCTGCCTACATCGCTCTCTCTCCTTAACTTTACACAATGCATCTTATATTCTAGACGACGACTAGGTGGGTTCGACCTGGAAGTTATGGAGGAAGTGGAGGAGATGAGCAAGGTGTTTAAGGATGAGATCTGTGCAGCATGTGAGGAGGTGTGTGGAGTGAGGAGAAGAGGGAGGGGAGTGAAAGGTACAGCATGGTGGACAGAAGAGGTAAGAATAGCTGTGGAAGAAAAGAAGAAAGCATATAGAGAGTGGTTGGGTAGTAGAGGGAATGAAGATTCCGAGAGACAGAAACGAGCGAGGTACGTGGAGAGTAAGAGGGTGGTGAAGAGAGTAGTGAAGGAAAGTAAGAGAAGAGTAGATGAGGAATTTGGAAGGAATCTGAGTGTAAAATGGAGGGAGAGTAAGAAACTGTTCTGGAAAGAAGTCAAGAAAGTTAGGGAAGGTAGCAAGGGAAACAGTAAGGGTGTGAAAGATAAGAATGGGAGAATGCTAGCCGAGAAGCAAGAGAGAGTCGAAAGATGGAGGGAGTACTTCAGTGAGTTGCTAAATGAAAGGAATGAAGAGCCAGCAAACATAGCTGGATATGGTATGGGAGGGAGAAGAAGAGAAGTAGTGGAGGAGGAGGTGGGGATCAGGAGGTCAGAAGTGTGGGAAGCCATGAAAAGAGTGAAGTTGGGGAAAGCACCAGGAACAGATGGAGTGTGTGGGGAAATGTTGAGGTATGGTGGTGAGATAGTGATAGAATGGGTATGGAAAATGTGCAAACTAGCATGGGAGAAGGGGAGTGCACCCGATGACTGGAAGACTGGCATAATAGTCCCCCTATATAAGGGCAAAGGGGAAAGAGGAGTGTGTGGTAACCACCGAGGAATATGTCTTCTAAGCGTAGTAGGGAAGGTATACAGTAGGGTAGTGATTGAGAGAGTGAGAGTGAGAACGGAGAAATGGATAGGCGACGAGCAGGGAGGCTTTAGGAAGGGAAGAGGATGTGTAGATCAGATTTTTACCCTGAATTGTGTTGTGGAGAAGTATCTGGAGAAGAAACAAAAGGTGTATGTTGCCTTTATGGACTTGGAGAAGGCCTATGACAGAGTGGATAGAGAAGGTTTGTGGAAAGTACTTAGAATATACGGAGTAGAGGGCAAGTTGCTGAAAGCAGTGAAGAGCATGTATGAGGGTGCAAAGGCGGCAGTATGTGTGGAGAGTGAGCAGAGCGAGTTCTTTGACCTGAATGTTGGTTTGAAACAGGGGTGTGTGATGTCCCCGTGGTTGTTTACTGTATATATGGATGGAGTTATGAAAGAAATACTATCAAGAGCAGTGGATGTTGGTGTATCGCTGAAAAGGGAGGGAATTGAGTGGAAGCTACCTATACTGCTGTTTGCGGATGATACAGTTCTGATGAGTGATAATGAATGGGAGTTGCAGGGTCTGGTAAATGAGTTTGGAACAGTGTGCGAAAAACGGAATTTGAAGGTAAATACGGGGAAGAGCAAGGTTATGGTCTTCGAAAGGGGTGAAGTCGCAGAGTGTGAGGTGAAGCTGAACGGTCAGGCTATGGAGATCGTCAACTCTTTTAAGTATCTGGGCAGTGTGTTGAGTAAAGATGGGACTATGGATGAAGAGGTGCGGGAGAGGGTACAACAGGGGAAGAGGGTTGTAGGAACGCTAAAAGCAGTAACAAGAAATAGGGTGGTCAGTATGGAAGTGAAGAAGTCCTTGCATGACAGTGTGGTAATCCCGACACTGACTTACGGAAGCGAAGCATGGACGTTGGTTGAGAGACTCAGACCAAGAGTGAGAGCAGTGGAAATGAATTACTTAAGGAGTGCGTGCGGAATTACATGGAGGGATAGACAGACTAATGAGGAAGTAAGAAGGAGGTGTGGTGTGGAGGTAGATGTGCTGGAAAGTGTGAAAAGGAACAACTTGAGATGGTTCGGCCATATGGAACGTATGGAAAGCGAGAGAATGACTAAGAGGGTGTACGAGAGCGAGGTGGAGGGACAGAGGGGGAGAGGTAGACCGAATATGAGGTGGAAGGATGGAGTGAGGAACTACATGAATGAAGGCGGTGCTGGTTGGGGGGAGGGGCGTCGACTGACTGGGGACAGAGGTGCATGGGGGCGGTTCGTTCGTGGCCACCCCTTCGGGGATCACGGCGTCAGGCAATAGATAGATAGATCTTATATTCTATGAATGATATAAAATACTTCCCGTTGTCACAAACGAAAACAAAGACCACCACTGGACTGTCTGTGACAATGCGATTAATAGAAAAGAAAGAACAACATTCTCTGATAACTGTAGCCCATTTTGATGAACCTGGCGAGCGCTAGTGGCCAACGAGAGGCGATTCTGCCAACGCTGGTAGACGTCACAATGTCCGTTGGCCAGACGGGATCTCCTCGCGGTCTGCATCATGGTGTTGCAATGTGACACCCGGTGGCAGGGCTTGGGGAAGGGGGGGGGGGGCTGGTGAAGCCTCAAACCGTGATTCGGCAGCCCTTACAGCAGTGTCACATGTTCGTGTCTGTGTGACAGGAACGCTAGGCTGAGCTATGTCTTCCAAGTTGAGATCTGGGATGTCGTTGGTGTCCATGTGCTCAATAAACGAGTCTTGTTCTGAAGAACCAGTTTCTTCCTTGTAATGGCTAGAACGTGTACTGCAGCTGCGATCCGACCCTAGTACCGGAATAGGTTGGGGTTCCTGCCGTACCCTGTGGGGGATCGTAAACCGGTGTGGTGGGCCGACTGTACTGGTGACAAAGCCTTTGGAAGAGTCTCACCGTGACAAAGATAGTTCCGGTTTAGGAGGAGGCAGCTCAGCTGGCTTCTTCGACGACTTTTTGGAGTGCCTCTTCCTGTCCTTCGACTTGTCATCTCCTTTAGATAGAGCGGTGGTGAAATCTGGACGGTGCTTTTTGGACTCTTGTTGTATAAGAGAAGTAGACCTGGGGGTGTCAATCGGAGAACAGGACCTATCTCGCCGGGAAGATGGAGCAGACACCCCCGGCGAAGTCCTGTCGGAGGTCCTGGGTTGTTTGGATTGGCGGGAGGGAGCATCGCGAGTACTGGGTGTATCGGAATGAGGAGTAACTTTCTTTCTCGCACTCGAGCTACTGGCTACATAAGCGGTAGGCACTGTCTTAAGTCATCTAACAACAGAACATCTAATTCCAAAGATTTATGCGCTACTGTTTTGCAGTAAGTTACGAACACAGATTGGATATGGAGCAAAATTGTGTTACACTGCTCATCCGAGTGAGTGATGAAACCGTTTCTAAGCACTGAACACTGAGGACATGATTTGGCCAGCCAATGACCACGTGATCTGTCTAGGCAGGGAATGCACTTTAAACAAAATGTATGTCCAACTACAGCTAAATTTGCACAATTAGAGCCAAAGCAAAACGTAAACCCACTCGGATCCATGGCTCCTTCCCGCCGGGGGTAAAAAAATGCTTATCCTCCTAGACGTCCAGGGTGTCGACCTGAGGGACAAAAATGTCAAGAATCAATGCTCATAGGGACATGCTTGGCTGGAAAAGCTAAAATAATTTCCAACGTTAACGAGAAAAAAGAATTAAATAACACAATACATCCTTGGTTCCCCTTACGTTAAGTGTCAGTCTAAATGCTACTTCTGAGTATTGTGTAGCATACCAGATGTTACGTGAGTATTAACTTCTTACCTAAGTGACCAACACTGACCAAATCCTATCTTAGAGAAGCACAAGATGCCGGCGGCCAACACTTAATTGAATCTAACGTCCTCTCAAACCCGGCGGACAACGCCATGATATAAGCTACATAGATTACTGAGATGCTCAAGATAGAAAGGGGTGAGTACGTATTCGGCTCAGCCGTTTTTTCCCGGCGGATGTGGCTCTCCACTGTACTCCACCAAGATAACGTTCCAATTAGTCCCAAGCTACGAACATATTCTGTTAGGCCTTGAGGCGGGAATGTCTTGGGGCCGTCGGCTTGCGGGGGACCCCCAGACATATAAGTAAAATTTCAGCCTCCTGAAAATCTACCTCCGCCGGCAATGCTAAACAGAAAATATACCAACCTATCCTGTGCCAAACAAGGATAACATGAAATTAACTTTACTCTAGGTGCTTCCGGTAATTTCCCGGCGGGGAAACCGTGTGAAGTAGCTAGAGGCACGGTGTTACAAGTCTCACTTAACCAATCCCGCCGGAAGGGCCATACTTCTCAGTAACAGATATCACAACGGGCACACATTATGGCATAGTTATACATTAATTCAATAATCAATAAATAACACATCCTAGCCATAACTAAAGAACCTACAGGAGTCCAGCTAGATGGGGGCAGGTGGTAGGGATCATCATATCAATGTAACAAACCTGCAATCCAGCGAAGTCCTCTAAACCCAACACGTAGCCAACTGCCAGACAGTGTGGACGCAGCTGCTCACTCTCCTTTTCCCGCCCTGCCTCACCCCGCCCCCTTGTCCAGCTGAGTGGTTTTTAATCAAACATCAACATTAGTTTTTTTAACTTGACGCATTTGTAATCTTTCTTTACAATTTAGAATTAGACCTTTTAACATTTGACTTAAGCAACGCTAGCAATTTTTTTAAATATACTCGTTTAATGTATGTTATTAATCCTGACTGGAAACTACCCCAAACTACCATGACAGGCCAAAATAACTCAGTTCAAGTATGGCCGAGAACACGCAAACACCGGAAATATTCACCCTCACATAAGGTAAAGTCTTTACATCTAACACATTTCTTAGCCTCACACATTACCTCACATTTTTTTTTCTATGTGATTGAGGGAGGCAAAAGGCATAACTGCCTATAGCGAGTGCCTCCCCCATAGTTGAAAGAGTGACAGGGCCAAAATCAAGGGACGTTCGAGCCAAAATGCCTGGACACACGGAGTTTGAAGCAATTTAAGTCATAGGAAGAGGGAAAGACTGATTCTGGGAGGGAGTTCCAGAGCTCAGATGTTGAGTAGAAGAAAGTTTGAGAGTAACGTTTCACTCTTGGGTTGGAGAGTTGCACAGAGTAGGGGTGGGATTGAGTTGCAAGACGGGTACCACGTGCCCTACGTAAAGGAGGTGGTATGCACTGGGATAGCTCTGAGAAACACTGATTATTATAGTAGCGATAGAATAGCGAGAGAGATGCAACATTGCGGCGGAGAGAGAGAGATTGCAGAGAGTTGGTGAGTGGACGGGAGTTAATGATACGAAAGGCCTTCCTTTCAACTTTGTCTAGGAGAGCGGTGTGAGAGGAACCTCCCCACACATGTGAACAATACTCAATACAAGGGCGCACTATGCCCCTGTCCAGAGCAAGAAGCTGTGCAGGGGAAAAGAACCCCCTAAGGCGGTTGAGCACACCCAGCTTCTGGGAGGCTGCCTTAGCAAGACTGGTAATATGGTCCTTCCAAATGAGAGCAGAAGAAAAAGAGACACCAAGAATATTGAGAGAAGATGAAGGGTTGATTTTTGTATTGTTGAAGAATAAGGGATAGTCCGCTGGGAGATCCTGACGGGTAGATAGATGGAGAAATTGGGTTTTGGAAGCATTAAAGTTAACAAGGTTTTATCTGCCCTAATTGGAAATAGTTTTTAGATCAGAATTTAAGAGTTCTATGGCTTCATTACGTTTGTCGTTGAGGGATTGCTGGCTGGGGAGTTCTGAAAAACTAATGGAGTAGTGTAAGGTTGAGTCGTTTGCGTATGAATGGATGGGAATTAAGGTACAGTTAAGGAGATCATTTATAAAAATTAGAAAGAGAATAGGAGATAGGACAGAGCCCTGAGGAACACCGGAGTTTATAGGGTGAGGAAGTGAACAATGGCCGTCCACAACCGCAGCTATGGAACGGCCGGAAAGGAAATTAGAGACAAAGGCACAGATGGAGGGATAGAAACCGAAGGAGGGTAGTTTAGAAATTAAAGATTTATGCCAGACTCTATCGAAGGCTTTCGATATGTCTAGTGCAATAGAAAAAGTCTCACCGAAGTCCCGAAAGGAGGATGACCAAGAGTTAGTAAGATATGAAAGAAGATCACCAGTAGAGCGACCCTTAAGGAAGCCATACTGGCGATCTGAGAGCAGATTATAAGAAGAGAAATGCTTAAGAAATTTGGAAGCAAGAATAGTTTCAAAAACTTTAGAAAGACAAGAGATAAGAGCAATTGGACGATAGTTGGAGGGTTGAGAGCGGTCACCCTTCTTTGGGACAGGTTGAATGTGAGCAAACTTCCAGCATGAAGGGAAGACGTTAGAGGATAGACAGAGACGAGAGAGTTTGCCTAGGCAGGGAGTCAGCACGGAAGCACATTTTTTGAGAACAACAGGAGGAACACCGTCCGGACCGTACGCCTTATTAGTGTTAAGCCCAGAGAGGGTAGAAAGTACATCTTTAGAAGAGATTAGGATATTAGGCATAAGTAAGAGAGAGGAGGGCGGAGAGGGAGGAATAGCACCGGAATCATCCAAGGTGGAGTTTCTAGCAAAAGTTTGAGCGAAGAGTTTAGCTTTGTCAGAGGAAGAAGTGATGGTTGTGCCATCAGAGTGGGAAAGGGGAGGGAAAGACGAGGAAGAGAAATTGTTGGAGAGGTTTTTGGCTAGATGCCAGAAAGCTTGGGAAGAGCTAGAGTTGGATAGTTCAGTGCATTTATTATTGATGAAAGAGTGTTTGGCAAGTCGAAGAACAGATTTGGCTTGATTCCGGGCAGAAACATATGAAGAATGAGAGTCTTGAGTTTTAAGGCGTCGGTACCGTTTGAATGCTTCCTCCTTATTGCGGACAGCAGTAGAACAGGCGTGAGTAAACCAAGATTTTTTAGCATTAGTCTGAGAGAAAGAGAATGGAATGTATGCTTCCATGCCCGATAGGATTACCTCGGTAATGCGTTCAGCACTCTCCGAGGGTCCTCGGCCATGGAAGCAGAAATCATTCCATGGGAAATCAAAGAAGTACTGCCGAAGAGCCTCCCAGTCGGCAGCGCCAAAGTGCCACAAGCGCCTCCGGCTAGGAGAATCGGGTGGCTGTACTGGAGAGATAGGACAGGTGACAGAGATAAGTTTATGGTCGGAGGAGCCCAAAGGAGAGAAAAGATCGACAGTATAAGAAGAAGGGTTAGAAGTTAGAAACAGGTCAAGAATGTTGGGCCGATCTCCGATGCGATCCGGGATACGGGTGGGTTGCTGAACTAACTGCTCTAGGTCATTTAGGATAGAAAAGACGTAGGCTTGTTCACCAGGTGGATCAGTAGTGTGAGAGGAGAGCCATTGGCGGTGGTGAACGTTATATTATTACAATTACACTCCTTGTTTTGACACTACATTCAGTTACACATAAACTAGCTCAAACACCACCAAGCACATACAATGACACAACAACACTAGCCCTCTCTGTAACCCAGTGCTCCAAACCACACCACAGCAATACAAACACACATCAAAAACACACCATCCTACTTTTGTTGCTACTGTGTGGAGACACAGGCGCTATGGTCAACCCTGGACCCTACTGTCCCAAATACCCATGTTATATTTGTAGAAAAGCGATTAAATGGGGGCAGAGGGCCATTCAGTGTGAACCCTGCGGTGATAGGTCCGAACATGAAGGCTGGTATCATGTCAGCTGTCTCGGATCTTTCACACAGGTTTATGCTGGATTAGTTGACAATAGTGTCTCGTGGATCTGCGACAGTTGCGGCATGCCTAATATCTCTAGTTCTTTCTTCTCATCTTCTCCCATTCCTTTATACAACTCCTTCGACACACTAAATGAACATAACACGAACAATCCTCCTAAACAACACGCCTCTCTCTTGAACCCTAAACACTCAACACCAGTCAAACATACTCCATCCCACAGCTCTCCACCACTAACTCTTAGCATAATACCAAGTCCCCAGATGTTATCCCAGTGTTCCGGGGACTCATCGACCTCTCGCAACTCATCCTCAATAATAAATACACCCCATTCCAACCAAAATCATTCACATAATCACTACTCAACTGCTCTAAACCATTCTCACCAATCACTACCACCCTCAAACCATCCATCTCCTTCCTACTACCAGTTCCTTCTTCCTTAGAATCCTCACCTTCCACTTATATCCATTCCCATCCATCCATCTCTTCCTCCTCCTCCCTAAACTCTCACCCCATCTCTCCTATCATTACCCCCCCTAGGTCTCATTCCTCCTTATCTTCCAACTCCACCTCCATACCATCTGACTCTACCCTAGACTGTTCCTCCATATCTTTTCCCAACTCACTTGACTCCATATCCGACATTCCTCATCATAGTCCAACAACCCTCCGCCTCCTTAATATTAATTTTTGCAGCATCCAATCAAAAATACCCCAACTACAGCATACCATCACCACCAATAACCCTGACATCATAATAGGGACAGAGACATGGTTGACGCCGGACATTGACTCGACAGAAATATTCCCACCTCCCTTTAACATGACAGTAATACGTAAAGACCGCTTGCCAGAGGCCGGGAAAGGTGGTGGTGTACTGATTGCCACCAAACCTGGCCTCACAGTTAAACACAGACCGGACCTCGACACAGACTGTGAAATCGTCTGGATCCAACTCCAACTTTCCACTGTAAATCACTCCTTCTCGCTGCTTTCTACAGACCACCTTCTTCCAACACTGATTACTTACACAACCTTCACACATCCCTAGCACGTATTAACGCAGACAAGCACATATGGATCTCAGGCGATTTTAACCTCCCTGACATTGACTGGACTGCCATCTCTCCCTCGATCCTCCCGATGCTGACACTCCTGATCCTATCATTCCCCACACTAACAGACGCCAACTACACGATACCTTCATAGACACCATCAATACATTCTCACTTTCACAAACAGTACTCAAGCCAACACGAACACAAACTCGCCCCGGTGGCGACGGCGGCCCTTCTACCACATCTCACACCTTAGACCTATATCTCACTAACAACATTCTTCACATAACAAACACACAAGTTGTTCCAGGACTGAGCGACCATGACATTGTACTTGTTGACGCTGATCTCCGACCAACTAGACAAAAACAGCGACCAAGACCTATCATTATCTACGCCAGAGCTGACTTAGACGCGATCAAACAAGACTTGACTAAACTCAAAAATGACTTTTTTATAACAGACCCACACACAAGACCCCTCTTAACAAACTGGAACAACTTGCAACACACCATCCATACAGCCATGCACAAATACATACCACAAAAAAACCCATCAAGTAGATATACTCTTCCATGGTTCACCAGGGATCTACGTAGACAACATCGCAAAAAACAAAGACTTTATAAACGCGCACAGACACACAACACACCTGAAAACTGGACCGCATACACATCACACCAAAAAACAATTGCCAAAAACATAATAAAAGCGGAACGCAAACACATAGCTTCTTATCTCACAGACAACGTCAGAAACAACACCAAACATTTCTTCACATTTTTCAAGTCGCGCAGGCAGGATACCACCACCATCACATCACTTAAAGACAACAACGACACTCTACAAACCACTCCAAAACACAAAGCACAGATACTCAACACTCATTTTCAATCAGTATTCACACAAGAAAACAACCAAATACCTAACATGCCAGAAAACCCCTACCCCCCCATACCCCACCTAGACATAACGACTAACGGCATACAGAAACTACTAGAGACACTTGACACAAACAAAGCCACTGGTCCTGACAACATCCCTGCCTTTATCCTTAAAAATTGTGCCTCAATCCTTGCCCCCATCCTGCAAAGCATCTTTACTCAGTCACTTCACACAGGCATCCTTCCACCTGACTGGCTTTGTGCGAACATCACTCCCCATTTCAAGACAGGTGACAGGACTGACCCAAAGAATTATAGACCCATCTCACTCACATCCACCCATGCAAAATTTTAGAACACATTATACATAAACACATTATGAATCACCTAGCCGCAAACAACATCCTTACTGACGCACAACATGGATTTCGGCCCAAAAGATCATGCGAATCACAACTCATTGCCACATATCATGACATAACTAAACAACTGGACCGACGAGACATTAAACAGGTTGACGCTATTATCCTCGATTTCGCCAAAGCCTTTGACAAAGTACCCCACAAAAGACTTCAGCATAAATTAGCTTTTTACAGTATATACTGATTGGAAATGAGTGTTGAGTATCTGTGCTTTGTGTTTTGGAGTGGTTTGTAGAGTGTCGTTGTTGTCTTTAAGTGATGTGATGGTGGTGGTATCCTGCCTGCGCGACTTGAAAAATGTGAAGAAATGTTTGGTGTTGTTTCTGACATTGTCTGTGAGATAAGAAGCTATGTGTTTGCGTTCCGCTTTTATTATGTTTTTGGCAATTGTTTTTTGGTGTGATGTGTATGCGGTCCAGTTTTCAGGTGTGTTGTGTGTCTGTGCGCGTTTATAAAGTCTTTGTTTTTTGCGATGTTGTCTACGTAGATCCCTGGTGAACCATGGAAGAGTATATCTACTTGATGGGTTTTTTTGTGGTATGTATTTGTGCATGGCTGTATGGATGGTGTGTTGCAAGTTGTTCCAGTTTGTTAAGAGGGGTCTTGTGTGTGGGTCTGTTATAAAAAAGTCATTTTTGAGTTTAGTCAAGTCTTGTTTGATCGCGTCTAAGTCAGCTCTGGCGTAGATAATGATAGGTCTTGGTCGCTGTTTTTGTCTAGTTGGTCGGAGATCAGCGTCAACAAGTACAATGTCATGGTCGCTCAGTCCTGGAACAACTTGTGTGTTTGTTATGTGAAGAATGTTGTTAGTGAGATATAGGTCTAAGGTGTGAGATGTGGTAGAAGGGCCGCCGTCGCCACCGGGGCGAGTTTGTGTTCGTGTTGGCTTGAGTACTGTTTGTGAAAGTGAGAATGTATTGATGGTGTCTATGAAGGTATCGTGTAGTTGGCGTCTGTTAGTGTGGGGAATGATAGGATCAGGAGTGTCAGCATCGGGAGGATCGAGGGGAGAGATGGCAGTCCAGTCAATGTCAGGGAGGTTAAAATCGCCTGAGATCCATATGTGCTTGTCTGCGTTAATACGTGCTAGGGATGTGTGAAGGTTGTGTAAGTAATCAGTGTTGGAAGAAGGTGGTCTGTAGAAAGCAGCGAGAAGGAGTGATTTACAGTTGGAAAGTTGGAGTTGGATCCAGACGATTTCACAGTCTGTGTCGAGGTCCGGTCTGTGTTTAACTGTGAGGCCAGGTTTGGTGGCAATCAGTACACCACCACCTTTCCCGGCCTCTGGCAAGCGGTCTTTACGTATTACTGTCATGTTAAAGGGAGGTGGGAATATTTCTGTCGAGTCAATGTCCGGCGTCAACCATGTCTCTGTCCCTATTATGATGTCAGGGTTATAGGTGGTGATGGTATGCTGTAGTTGGGGTATTTTTGATTGGATGCTGCAAAAATTAATATTAAGGAGGCGGAGGGTTGTTGGACTATGATGAGGAATGTCGGATATGGAGTCAAGTGAGTTGGGAAAAGATATGGAGGAACAGTCTAGGGTAGAGTCAGATGGTATGGAGGTGGAGTTGGAAGATAAGGAGGAATGAGACCTAGGGGGGGTAATGATAGGAGAGATGGGGTGAGAGTTTAGGGAGGAGGAGGAAGAGATGGATGGATGGGAATGGATATAAGTGGAAGGTGAGGATTCTAAGGAAGAAGGAACTGGTAGTAGGAAGGAGATGGATGGTTTGAGGGTGGTAGTGATTGGTGAGAATGGTTTAGAGCAGGTGAGTAGTGATTATGTGAATGATTTTGGTTGGAATGGGGTGTATTTATTATTGAGGATGAGTTGCGAGAGGTGGATGAGTCCCCGGAACACTGGGATAACATCTGGGGACTTGGTATTATGCTAAGAGTTAGTGGTGGAGAGCTGTGGGATGGAGTATGTTTGACTGGTGTTGAGTGTTTAGGGTTCAAGAGAGAGGCGTGTTGTTTAGGAGGATTGTTCGTGTTATGTTCATTTAGTGTGTCGAAGGAGTTGTATAAAGGGATGGGAGAAGATGAGAAGAAAGAACTAGAGAAATTAGGCATGCCGCAACTGTCGCAGATCCACGAGACACTATTGTCAACTAATCCAGCATAAACCTGTGTGAAAGATCCGAGACAGCTGACATGATACCAGCCTTCATGTTCGGACCTATCACCGCAGGGTTCACACTGAATGGCCCTCTGCCCCCATTTAATCGCTTTTCTACAAATATAACATGGGTATTTGGGACAGTAGGGTCCAGGGTTGACCATAGCGCCTGTGTCTCCACACAGTAGCAACAAAAGTAGGATGGTGTGTTTTTGATGTGTGTTTGTATTGCTGTGGTGTGGTTTGGAGCACTGGGTTACAGAGAGGGCTAGTGTTGTTGTGTCATTGTATGTGCTTGGTGGTGTTTGAGCTAGTTTATGTGTAACTGAATGTAGTGTCAAAACAAGGAGTGTAATTGTAATAATATAACGTTCACCACCGCCAATGGCTCTCCTCTCACACTACTGATCCACCTGGTGAACAAGCCTACGTCTTTTCTATCCTAAATGACCTAGAAGCAGTTAGTTCAGCAACCCACCCGTATCCCGGATCGCATCGGAGATCGGCCCAACATTCTTGACCTGTTTCTAACTTCTAACCCTTCTTCTTATACTGTCGATCTTTTCTCTCCTTTGGGCTCCTCCGACCATAAACTTATCTCTGTCACCTGTCCTATCTCTCCAGTACAGCCACCCGATCCTCCTAGCCGGAGGCGCTTGTGGCACTTTGGCGCTGCCGACTGGGAGGCTCTTCGGCAG
>JBAKBP010017713.1:0-48340 GCA_037953745.1 Lithodes maja | reverse complement strand
GATATAGCTGAGGTGTGGATATAGCTGAGGTGTGGACATAGCTGAGGTGTGGATATAGCTGAGGTGGTGATATAGCTGAGGTGGTGTTATAGCTGAGGTGAGGATATAGCTGAGGTGGTGATATAGCTGAGGTATGGATATAGCTGAGGTGTGGACATAGCTGAGGTGTGGATATAGCTGAGGTGTGGATATAGCTGAGGTGTGGATATAGCTGAGGTACGGATATAGCTGAGGTGTGGACATAGCTGAGGTGTGGATATAGCTGAGGTGTGGATATAGCTGAGGTGTGGATATAGCTGAGGTGGTGATATAGCTGAGGTGATGATATAGCTGAGGTGATGATATAGCTGAGGTGAGGATATAGCTGAGGTGTGGATATAGCTGAGGTGTGGATATAGCTGAGTTGGTGATATAGCTGAGGTGTGGATATAGCTGAGGTGGTGATATAGCTGAGGTGTGGATATAGCTGAGGTGTGGATATAGCTGAGGTGGTGATATAGCTGAGGTGTGGATATAACAGGTGTGGATATAGCTGAGGTGTGGATATAGCTGAAGTGTGGATATAGCTGAGGTGTGGATATAGCTGAGGTGTGGTTATAGCTGAGGTGTGGATATAGCTGAGGTGTGGATATAGCTGATGTGTGGATATAGCTGAGGTGTGGATATAGCTGAGGTGCGGACATAACTGAGGTGTGGATATAGCTGAGGTGTGGATATAGCTGAGGTGTGGATATAGCTGAGATGGTGATATAGCTGAGGTGTGGATATAGCTGAAGTGTGGATATAGCTGAGGTGTGGATATAGCTGAGGTGTGGACATAGCTGAGGTGTGGATATAGCTGAGGTGGTGATATAGCTGAGGTGGTGTTATAGCTGAGGTGAGGATATAGCTGAGGTGGTGATATAGCTGAGGTATGGATATAGCTGAGGTGTGGACATAGCTGAGGTGTGGATATAGCTGAGGTGTGGATATAGCTGAGGTGTGGATATAGCTGAGGTGGTGATATAGCTGAGGTGTGGATATAGCTGAGGTGGTGATATAGCTGAGGTGAGGATATAGCTGAGGTGTGGATATAGCTGAGGTGTGGATATAGCTGAGGTGGTGATATAGCTGAGGTGTGGATATAGCTGAGGTGGTGATATAGCTGAGGTGTGGATATAGCTGAGGTGTGGATATAGCTGAGGTGGTGATATAGCTGAGGTGTGGATATAACTGAGGTGTGGATATAGCTGAGGTGTGGATATAGCTGAAGTGTGGATATAGCTGAGGTGTGGATATAGCTGAGGTGTGGTTATAGCTGAGGTGTGGATATAGCTGAGGTGTGGATATAGCTGATGTGTGGATATAGCTGAGGTGTGGATATAGCTGAGGTGTGGACATAACTGAGGTGTGGATATAGCTGAGGTGTGGATATAGCTGAGGTGTGGATATAGCTGAGGTGTGGATATAGCTGAGGTGGTGATATAACTGAGGTGTGGATATAGCTGAGGTGTAGATATAACTGAGGTGGTGATATAGCTGAGGTGTGGATATAGCTGAGGTGGTGATATACCTGAGGTGTGTAAATAGTTGAGGTGTGGATATAGCTGAGGTGTGGATATAGCTGAGGTGGTGATATAGCTGAGGTGAGGATATAGCTGAGGTAGTTTTATAGCTGAGGTGTGGATATAGCTGAGGTGGTGATATAGCAGAGGTGTGGATATAGCTGAGGTGTGGATATAGCTGAGGTGTGGATATAGCTGAGGTGTGGATATAGCTGAGGTGTGGATATAGCTGAGGTGGTGATAAAACTGAGGTGTGGATATAGCTGAGGTGTGGATATAGCTGAGGTGTGGATATAACTGAGGTGTGGATATAGCTGAGGTGTGGATATAGCTGAGGTGTGGATATAGCTGAGGTGTGGATATATCTGGAGAGATATACGCGTTTTGGAGAAAAAATCCGTTAACTCCTACAGCAGTGCCACGGCGCTGGTCTAGGACAGGCCTAGGGCAGGCCCATAAGGCGGGTGGAAAGAAGAAGGGAAAGAAAAAACCGTTACGTCCCAAAAGCAAAGTGTTAGCTATATAGTCCTATGAAATCAAACAGGGCTATGGGAAAATAGGAAGCCTAAGTTAAAAGTGATAGTGAACATCGTATATCACGTAAATAAACTAGGAAAGTATAATACAGAGAATTAAAGTCAGGGGAACTTTTAACTTTTAGCTTGGGAACAGGACGTATGCTGTAAACAAAATACCCTCGGTGACCGCAAAGACCATAAACACATATATCCCCTCGCTCTCCTGGACACGTCCCCTCCCCTCCCCCTATACGATTTTACCAAAAGCGAAACTTAACCTCGACAGGAAAGGGTACCGACAAAACAAATATCGTAAATAATAGCAAACAGAGAAAAACAATATTTAAACAAATTAATCAGTGCAGATTATTTCTCGACCATATCGCAGGTTAGTAGTGACGTTATTGGAGAGAAAGATCTCCCACGCAACCAAATGTGGTGAAAATTCGAACCTGAGCAGTGTTGAATCAAGTTGATAGGTAAAATATGAAAATTAAAATAGATAATAATAATAATAACTATATAAATACTATATTATACAGGTATAGGTAGCCTGGAAAGTTCGTTATTTTCCTAGAGTGCCTTATATTCCGTTAAACAGTCGACCAAAAACGGGAAAAGTGGTTAGGGCAGTGAGAATTCTGTTTCATAAGATAATTATTGAAAGTTACTTAAAGTTACTTAAAGTTTAAACATAACGAGTGTAAACGAGTGGCACTCCCCCCCCCCCCCACACTCCCCACAAACCGCGTAACAAACACCTCCTTGTCCTCCAAGCCCCCCCCCCCCCTCTCTCTCTCTCTCTCTTCTCAAATGTGGTGAAAATTCGAACCTGAGCAGTGTTGAATCAAGTTGATAGGTAAAATATGAAAATTATAATAGATACTATATATACTGTAGGTAGCCTGGAAAGTTCGTTATTTTCCTAGAGTGCCTTATATTCCGTTAAACAGTCGACCAAAAACGGGAAAAGTGGTTAGGGCAGTGAGAATTCTGTTTCATAAGATAATTATTGAAAGTGTTACTTAAAGTTACTTAAAGTTTAAACATAACGAGGGTAAACGAGTGGCACTCCCCCCCCCCCCACACACTCCCACAAACCGCGTAACAAACACCTCCTTGTCCTCCAAGCCCCCCCCCCCCCTCTCTCTCTCTCTCTCCCCATGTAAGGGTGGGTGGGAAAAAAAAAATAAAAAAAAATATGTTTACCAGAGACAACTGTACGAGTTGTAAGATGAATATACACATCCATGAAGGCACCGCATGTCGGATATGCAAGCAACCATATCACTGGATTTGCATAGGATTGACACCAATAAATGAGGCGTACAATACAAGAGGGAAGAACCTCCATTTCTGCGATAGTTGTTTCGATATCACATGGCAAGTCATACAGACTGTAGAAAATACAGAAGTACAAGATAGACGGAAATATAGCCAAGACATAGCTACCTTTCACAGAAAATGGGGAACTATTGGGGCCTCATGGCCCATACAAATATCACAACCCACACACACACACCTTCCCATGATAATGCCCACATTGCCTCCTGCACATCAACACACATCGCCTGCCGAACAACAACCTTTCGCACCCTACATATACACAAACCCTGTCGCACATCTCCCCACACCTCCCCAGGCCCAGAAAACACCCACATTAATCCCATCTATGGCCATTGACCACCCTACTGCTGTTGATCAAATAAAATTGCAGGATGAACGTAGGATGCAACAAGCCCCCATATCAGGCTCCCCTTCCACATCGTCTCCCCCCTCACCACTGCCACCTGCCCACCTACAACCGACCCGTAACTCCACCCCCCTGCAGGCCTCACCCACCCATACACCAAGCCCACTATCACCCACAACCACACTTAGCTCACCACATAACCCCTTGCAGCCCCAGCCACACCTACTGGGGTTGTCTACACCAGTGTGCAGATATTATCTGGAAAGAAGGTGCTACTTTGGTCAAAAGGGCGAATATAATGGGAATTCATGTAGATTTGCTCGTCCCAAAATTTGCAACAACATAACCAGTCATGGAAAATGTAGATTTGGTAAAACCTGCAAATATCACCACCCATCCCTTTGCAAGACATCACTTGAGAACAAGACCTGCTACAATATGAAATGCCCAGCTTTTCATATTAAAGGGACTTGGAGATATGCTAGACCTAACACGAATGGTAGCCCAAAAAACTCTCTAGCTATGCGAGGACGAGACAGAGGAAAAAGGCAAGGAGGGAAAGGGCAGATGAAGATGAAGAGACTGAGGGAGATGGAAGAGCACATAGAACACCTCGAGCACCTCCTGGCCTCCCAAGAGTGGCCAATACATCCCGAAGACTATTAGGTACACATAGTACTCCAAACAATCCCTCCCCAATCTTGTTTGCAAATATCCAAGGCCTAAAAAATAGAACCACGAACAAAGTACCATTTATTAGGGGCCTGCTAGAAGAAGGAAACGCTATATTTGCGGCTCTCACAGAAACTCACATTAAAGATCAGGAAGATAGTGAGGTATGGATTCCTGGTTACAACCTACATAGGGCGGACAGAACGCATAGATCACATGGAGGTGTAGCCTTGTACATACATGACTCACTGATATGTACTGAATTCCTAAATAACAGTAATGAAGTGGTGGAAATACTTGGAGTTAAAATAGAATCCCTAAATTTAGCAGTTATTGTTACATACAGGCCTCCAGACTCATCCCGAGAAGAATTCAAAACCCAGCTCAACAAAATAAAATCAGAAGTGGAAACCCTGGGGAACCCAACACCAAATATTATATGGCTAGGAGACTTTAACCTACCAAACATTAAATGGAGACAACTAGAAAACCAGTTAGTGGCAAATAACACCGGAGAAGCAAATACTAATACGAGAGAGCTTTTTGAACTTTGTGATTTTTTTAGTCTTACCCAACATATTGCTGAACCCACACGGGAAAACAATATCTTAGACCTGGTCTTCACTAACAACGACTCTCTAGTACACAGCATTAACATATCGGACACAACATACTCAGATCATAAATTAATTGAGATCAAAACAACCTTAGAAAGTGTACAGACAACCTCAGAATCGAGAACAAAAACCGGCCCCTTCAGTAAATTTAACTTCAATAACAAAAACATTAGGTGGGAAGAGGTAAATCAAGAAATGGAGGAAATAGACTGGGAAGATTTAATGGATAACCTGACACCAGCAGAATGTCTAGTCTTAATAACAGAAACCATGACCCAAATCTGTAGCCACCATATACCTGCAAGACAAACAAAACGAAGAAGCAAACAAGATCGGGAAAGGAGGAGGCTGTACAGAAGAAGAAAATTACTCACACAAAGACGCACACATCAAAATCTACAGGATAGGCAAAAGGTCGAAATAGATAGAGAAATTGTGGAAATTGAACAAAGGCTAAGAATATCATATGAACTACAACATATGGAAGAGGAGAGGAAAGCTATTGCAGGTATAAAGGAAAATTCCAAATACTTCTTTTCATACGCCAAACAAAAGGCTAAAACAACATCAAACATCGGCCCACTGAGCAAAGGGGACGGCTCTTTCACAGGAGACAAAAAGGAAATGAGCGAACTCTTAAGCAGGCAGTATGAAATGGCATTCAGTGAGCCTGATGAAACAAAAGTCATCAGAGACCAAAATATATTTTTCATGGAAACCTCCCCCACGGAAACCCCTCAGATGCTGGATATTGATTTCGGTCCAAAAGACATAGAAGAGGCCATTTCCAACATGCCATCCCACTCGGCACCAGGCCCGGACTCATGGAATTCGATCCTAATGAAAAAATGTAAGGAAAACCTCTCAAAACCCCTGGCTATAATGTGGAGAAGGAGTCTAGACACTGGTGACATACCAGATAGCTTGAAAATTGCAATAATTGCCCCACTGCATAAAGGAGGGAGTAAAGCACTACCAAAAAACTACCGCCCGGTAGCTCTAACCTCTCACATCATTAAAGTTTTCGAGCGAGTCCTGCAAAGCAAAATTTCAACATTCATGGAGGCAAATGAACTACACAACACCGGTCAACATGGGTTTAGAGCGGGAAGATCATGTCTCTCACAACTTTTGGAACACTATGACAAAATTCTTAAAGCACTAGAAGAAAAGAAAAACGTGGATGTCATTTACACCGATTTTGCTAAGGCATTTGATAAATGTGACCATGGTATAATAGCCCACAAACTGAAAGCAAAAGGTATAACTGGGAAAATCGGACGGTGGATATACAATTTCCTCGTAAACCGAAAACAATCGGTAGCAGTAAACCAAGTCACTTCTGAGCCTTCGGATGTCAAAAGCTCAGTGCCCCAAGGAACAGTGCTAACGCCCCTTCTGTTCCTCATACTAATTTGCGACATAGATACCAACACCAGACACAGTACGGTGTCGTCTTTTGCTGATGACACAAAATTAAGTAAGATAGTAAACACACAAGAGGACACGGGCCGACTGCAGGAAGACATGAATGTAGTGTTCCAGTGGACCAGGGAAAACAACATGCAATTCAATGAGGAAAAATTCCAATTAATACGGTACGGAGATAATAATGGTGTTAAAGAAATTACAAATTACTTAACAGAATCTAACCACATAATAGAACGGAAAGACAGTGTGAAAGACCTTGGGGTATTAATGTCTGAAAATATGGGTTTCAAAGTACATAACCAGGTCAAAGTGGCGGCTGCGAAACGTCTAACGGGTTGGATTCTGCGTACTTTTAAAACACGCGGTGAATTGCCTATGATAACGCTCTTCAAATCTCTAGTGCTACCGCGGCTTGAATACTGTAGCGTATTAACATCCCCATACAAAGCAGGTGAAATAAATGACGTAGAGAGTGTACAAAGAAATTTCACTTCGCATATAAGTTCGATGAAACATCTACACTATTGGGAGCGTTTAAGAGCACTGAATCTGTACTCACTGGAACGTAGAAGAGAACGTTACCTAATAATATACACATGGAAAATCGCAGAGGGTTTAGTTCCAAACCTACATACTCCGATAGTCATGAAATTCAGTGATAGGAGAGGCTGGGAATGCGAAATCCCCCGGATGAATAACAGGGGTGCTATGGGCTCTCTGCAAGAGGGCTGGTTATCACACAGAGGCCCACGTCTCTTCAACAAACTCCCACGGCGAGTAAGAGACATGAGGGACATCTCGTTAGACAACTTCAAGAGAGCCCTAGATGTCGAACTGCAAAAAGTGCCAGACGAGCCCATCCTCGCAAGGGAGCGAGCTGTCGCTTCAAACAGTCTACTGCACCAAATCACCACCCATAACGAGGGGCGTCGCGCTCCTTGGTGCCGCTAGAGGAGCGTCGAACACATCCAAAGGTATCCAAAGGTAAGGTAAGCTAAGGTGGTAATATAACTGAGGTGTGGATATAGCTGAGGTGTGGCTATAACTGAGGTGGTGATATAGCTGAGGTGTGGACATAGCTGAGGTGGTGATATAACTGAGGTGTAGATATAGCTGAGGTGTGGATATAGCTGAGGTGTGGATATAGTTGAGGTGGTGATATAGTTGAGGTGTGGATATAGCTGAAGTGTGGATATAGCTGAGGTATGGATATAGCTGAAGTGGTGATATAACTGAGGTGTGGATATAGCTGAGGTGTGGATATAGCTGAGGTGTGGATATAGCTGAGGTGTGGATATAGCTGAGGTGGTGATATAGCTGAGGTGTGGATATAGCTGAGGTGTGAATATAGCTGAGGTGTAGATATAGCTTAGGTGTGGATATATCAGAGGTGTGGATATAGCAGAGGTGTGGATATAGCTGAGGTGTGGATATAGCTGAGGTGGTGATTTAGCTGATGTGTGGATAGAGCTGAGGTGTGGTTATAACTGGGGTGTGGTGATAGCTGAGGTGTGGATATAGCTGAGGTGTGGATATAGCTGAGGTGTGGATATAGCTGAGGTGTGGATATAGCTGAGGTGTGGATATAGCTGAGGTGGTGATATAGCTGAGGTGTGAATATAGCTGAGGTGTGGATACAGCTGAGGTGTGGATATAGCTGAGGTGTGGATATAGCTGAGGTGTGGATACAGCTGAGGTGTGGATATAGCTGAGGTGTGGATATAGCTAAGGTGTGGATATAGCTGAGGTGTGGATATAGCTGAGGTGTGGATATAGCTGAGGTGGTGATACTGATGTGTGGATATAGCTGAGGTGTGGATATAACTGAGGTGTGGATATAGCTGAGGTGTGGATATAGCTGAGGTGTGGATATAGCTGAGGTGTGGATATAGCTGAGGTGTGGATATAGCTGAGGTGGTGATATAGCTGAGGTGGTGATATAACTGAGGTGTGGATATAGCTGAGGTGTGGATATAGCTGAGGTGTGGATGTAGCTGAGGTGTGGATATAGCTGAGGTGGTGCTATAGCTGAGGTGTGGATATAGCTGAGGTGTGTATATAACTGAGGTGTGGATATAGCTGAGGTGTGGATATAGCTGAGGTGTGGATATAGCTGAGGTGGTGATATAGCTGAGGTGTGGATATAGCTGAGGTGGTGATATAGCTGAGGTGGTGATATAGCTGAGGTGGTGATATAGCTGAGGTGGTGATATATCTGAGGTGTGGATATAGCTGAGGTGTGGATATAGCTGAGGTGTGGATACAACTGAGGTGTGGATATAGCTGAGGTGTGGATATAACTGAGGTGTGGATATAGCTGAGGTGTGGATATAAACGAGGTGTGGATATAGATGAGGTGGTGATATAGCTGAGGTGTGGATATAGCTGAGGTGTGGTTATAACTGGGGTGTGGTGATAGCTGAGGTATAGATATAGCTGAGGTGGTGATATAACTGAGGTGTGGATATAGCTGAGGTGTGGATATAGCTGAGGTGTGGATGTAGCTGAGGTGTGGATATAGCTGAGGTGGTGCTATAGCTGAGGTGTGGATATAGCTGAGGTGTGTATATAACTGAGGTGTGGATATAGCTGAGGTGTGGATATAGCTGAGGTGTGGATATAGCTGAGGTGTGGATATAGCTGAGGTGTGGATATAGCTGAGGTGGTGATATAGCTGAGGTGTGGATATAGCTGAGGTGGTGATATAGCTGAGGTGGTGATATAGCTGAGGTGGTGATATAGCTGAGGTGTGGATACAGCTGAGGTGTGGATATAACTGAGGTGTGGATATAGATGAGGTGATGATATAGCTGAGGTGTGGATATAGCTGAGGTGTGGATATAGCTGAGGTGTGGATATAGCTGAGGTGTGGACATAACAGGTGTGGATATAGCTTAGGTGTGGATATAGCTGAGGTGAGGATATAGCTGAGGTGTGGCTATAGCTGAGGTGTGGATATAGCTGAGGTGTGGATATAACTGAGGTGGTGATATAGCTAAGGTGGTGATATAGCTGAGGTGTGGATATAGCTGAGATGTGGGTATAGCTGAGATGTGGATATAACTGAGGTGTGGATATAGCTGAGGTGAGGATATAGCTGAGGTGTGGATATAGCTGAGGTGTGGATATAGCTGAGGTGTGGATATAGCTGAGGTGTGGTTATAGCTGATGTGTGGATATAGCTGAGGTGTGGATATAGCTGAGGTGTGGATATAGCTTAGGTGTGGACATAACTGAGGTGTGGATATAGTAGAGGTGTGGATATAGCCGAGGTGTGGATATAGCTGAGGTGGTGATATAGCTGAGGTGAGGATATAGCTGAGGTGGTGATATAGCTGAGGTGTGGATATAGCTGAGGTGTGGATATAGCTGAGGTGTGGATATAGCTGAGGTGGTGATATAGCTGAGGTGTGGATATAGCTGAGGTGGTGATATAGCTGAGGTGGTGATATAGCTGAGGTGGTGATATAGCTGAGGTGGTGATATATCTGAGGTGTGGATATAGCTGAGGTGTGGATACAGCTGAGGTGTGGATATAAGAACATAAGAACATAAGAAAATGGGAGTCTGCAGAAAGCCGATTGGCCTAAGCAAGGCAGATCCCTAGCTGAGGTGTGGATATAACTGAGGTGTGGATATAGCTGAGGTGTGGATATAGATGAGGTGTGGATGTAGATGAGGTGGTGATATAGCTGAGGTGTGGATATAGCTGAGGTGTGGTTATAACTGGGGTGTGGTGATAGCTGAGGTATAGATATAGCTGAGGTGGTGATATAACTGAGGTGTGGATATAGCTGAGGTGTGGATATAGCTGAGGTGTGGATGTAGCTGAGGTGTGGATATAGCTGAGGTGGTGCTATAGCTGAGGTGTGGATATAGCTGAGGTGTGTATATAACTGAGGTGTGTATATAGCTGAGGTGTGGATATAGCTGAGGTGTGGATATAGCTGAGGTGTGGATATAGCTGAGGTGTGGATATAGCTGAGGTGTGGATATAGCTGAGGTGGTGATATAGCTGAGGTGAGGATATAGCTGAGGTGGTGATATAGCTGAGGTGTGGATATAGCTGAGGTGTGGATATAGCTGAGGTGTGGATATAGCTGAGGTGGTGATATAGCTGAGGTGTGGATATAGCTGAGGTGGTGATATAGCTGAGGTGGTGATATAGCTGAGGTGGTGATATAGCTGAGGTGGTGATATATCTGAGGTGTGGATATAGCTGAGGTGTGGATACAGCTGAGGTGTGGATATTTATTTATTTATTTATTTATTTTTTATTTTGCCAATCAAACATACAATATATGTTAATTTTACAATAAAATTATATCATGGCTGCGCCTTTTGAGAACAATCTCTCTTAAAGGCACCTTGAATACAACTCGATGGTTATTTTACATACAGTAAGATTATTAAAACATATAATATTATATAATTATAGCTAATGAGGCACAGCCCCAGCCCCGCAGCTACAGCAAGAAGGGATTCGGAACAGTGGCCAGGTATAATTACCTAGCCACCACCCCGAACCACCCCCACCCAGACCGCTGTGGGTAGAGCAAACCCCAGCCTTATATACAGTACGGTACCTACATATTGATCAACACCAGAACAGTATCTTAATTTGTTTCCGATATAAAGGTGATTGTAAATTAGGGTTGTGGCAGTTTTATTGTCAAATGTTAAGTAAGATTAATATTTAGACATTAGTGAAGATTTGAGTGATATTTTGAAACTAGGCAGAGTGGGTTTATTTTGTAAGTCAGGAGACAACTGATTCCAAACTTTCGCACCATGGTATTTTATTGATGTCTGGGATTGTCTAGAGGTCATTAGGGGAATATTTAAAGAATTTATATTTCTTAATGCATACCTTTCATTTTCACGATGTCTAAACAATTCCACATTGTTATAGCCATTTAATGCTTTGTATACAAAGATAGCACTGCAAAATATGTTAATATCTTCAAATTTTAAGAGATTAAGTTGTCGAAATAATTCATTGGTGTGAGCATATTTGGATCTAAATGTAATTGTTCGTATAACTTTTCTTTGTGCAACTTCAACAGGTTGTAATTTACTTTTACCCGTCGCTCCCCATACTGTATGACAGTATAAGAGAAATGGATAAATTACTGAATAATATAAAAGCTTTAGGGCATTTAAGTCAAGACATTGGCGTGTTAAGTACAGTATACCACATTGTTTATTTAGTTTATTTGTTACGTCCTTTATGTGTAAGTTCCAAGACAGTTTTCTGTCCACCGTTATCCCCAGAAACTTAACGCTCTCCACTTCTCTCACTGATTGATTACCAAATTTAATTGGTTGCATATCATTTGGAACGTTTTTGTTTCTGTGAAAGACTATAAAGTTAGTTTTATTAATATTTAGTGTAAGTTTATTGGTAGTTATCCAATTATGTACATTCTTAAGTTCATTGTTTATAGAAACAATAAGAGAGCGCAAGTCCCGGTGACTGGCGTACAGAGTACTGTCATCAGCAAATAATATATATTTAAATAACATACTTGAGTTTACAATATCATTAATAAATAAAATTAACAACAATGGACCCAGTATAGAACCTTGTGGTACTCCGTAGGATATTATTTGCATATTAGATGAATTGTCCTTATATTGTACACACTGTTTTCGATTAGTTAGATAAGAGTGAAACCATTTGCTAATGGTACCTCTAATGCCATAATGTTCGAGTTTCTTTAGAAGGATTTGATGGTCAACAGTATCGAATGCTTTGGATAGATCTAAAAATATACCAACTGTAAAATGCTTGTCATCAAAAGATTTGAGGATATCGTTAGTAAATAATGATAAAGCTGACTCTGTTGAACATCCTTTTCTAAACCCATGCTGAGCCTCATTAATAATATTGTTAGTTGAACAAAACTCTGTAATCCTTGTATGCATAATTTTTTCTAGGATTTTACTCATAGCTGGGAGTACAGACACAGGACGGTAGTTATTAAAGATTGAAGATATAGCTGAGGTGTGGATATAACTGAGGTGTGGATATAGCTGAGGTGTGGATATAGATGAGGTGTGGATGTAGATGAGGTGGTGATATAGCTGAGGTGTGGATATAGCTGAGGTGTGGTTATAACTGGGGTGTGGTGATAGCTGAGGTATAGATATAGCTGAGGTGGTGATATAACTGAGGTGTGGATATAGCTGAGGTGTGGATATAGCTGAGGTGTGGATGTAGCTGAGGTGTGGATATAGCTGAGGTGGTGCTATAGCTGAGGTGTGGATATAGCTGAGGTGTGTATATAACTGAGGTGTGTATATAGCTGAGGTGTGGATATAGCTGAGGTGTGGATATAGCTGAGGTGTGGATATAGCTGAGGTGTGGATATAGCTGAGGTGGTGATATAGCTGAGGTGTGGATATAGCTGAGGTGGTGATATAGCTGAGGTGGTGATATAGCTGAGGTGGTGATATAGCTGAGGTGGTGATATATCTGAGGTGTGGATATAGCTGAGGTGTGGATACAGCTGAGGTGTGGATATAACTGAGGTGTGGATATAGCTGAGGTGTGGATATAGATGAGGTGGTGATATAGCTGAGGTGAGGATATAGCTGAGGTGTGGATATAGCTGAGGTGTGGATATAGCTGAGGTGTGCATATAACTGAGGTGGTGATATAGCTAAGGTGGTGATATAGCTGAGGTGTGGATATAGCTGAGATGTGGGTATAGCTGAGGTGTGGATATAACTGAGGTGTGGATATAGCTGAGGTGAGGATATAGCTGAGGTGTGGATATAGCTGAGGTGTGGATATAGCTGAGGTGTGGATATAGCTGAGGTGTGGTTATAGCTGATGTGTGGATATAGCTGAGGTGTGGATATAGCTGAGGTGTGGATATAGCTTAGGTGTGGACATAACTGAGGTGTGGATATAGTTGAGGTGGTGATATAGCTGAGGTGGTGATATAGCTGAGGTGGTGATATAGCTTAGGTGGTGATATATCTGAGGTGTGGATGTAGCTGAGGTGTGGATATAGCTGAGGTGGTGCTATAGCTGAGGTGTGGATATAGCTGAGGTGTGTATATAACTGAGGTGTGGATATAGCTGAGGTGTGGATATAGCTGAGGTGTGGATATAGCTGAGGTGGTGATATAGCTGAGGTGTGGATATAGCTGAGGTGGTGATATAGCTGAGGTGGTGATATAGCTGAGGTGGTGATATAGCTGAGGTGTGGATACAGCTGAGGTGTGGATATAACTGAGGTGTGGATATAGATGAGGTGATGATATAGCTGAGGTGTGGATATAGCTGAGGTGTGGATATAGCTGAGGTGTGGATATAGCTGAGGTGTGGATATAACAGGTGTGGATATAGCTTAGGTGTGGATATAGCTGAGGTGAGGATATAGCTGAGGTGTGGATATAGCTGAGGTGTGGATATAGCTGAGGTGTGGATATAACTGAGGTGGTGATATAGCTAAGGTGGTGATATAGCTGAGGTGTGGATATAGCTGAGATGTGGGTATAGCTGAGGTGTGGATATAACTGAGGTGTGGATATAGCTGAGGTGAGGATATAGCTGAGGTGTGGATATAGCTGAGGTGTGGATATAGCTGAGGTGTGGATATAGCTGAGGTGTGGTTATAGCTGATGTGTGGATATAGCTGAGGTGTGGATATAGCTGAGGTGTGGATATAGCTTAGGTGTGGACATAACTGAGGTGTGGATATAGTTGAGGTGTGGATATAGCCGAGGTGTGGATATAGCTGAGGTGGTGATATAGCTGAGGTGAGGATATAGCTGAGGTGGTGATATAGCTGAGGTGTGGATATAGCTGAGGTGTGGATATAGCTGAGATGTGGATATAGCTGAGGTGTGGATATAGCTGAGGTGGTGATATAGCTGAGGTGTGGATATAGCTGAGGTGGTGATATAGCTGAGGTGGTGATATAGCTGAGGTGGTGATATAGCTGAGGTGGTGATATATCTGAGGTGTGGATATAGCTGAGGTGTGGATACAGCTGAGGTGTGGATATAGCTGAGGTGTGGATATAACTGAGGTGTGGATATAGCTGAGGTGTGGATATAGATGAGGTGTGGATGTAGATGAGGTGGTGATATAGCTGAGGTGTGGATATAGCTGAGGTGTGGTTATAACTGGGGTGTGGTGATAGCTGAGGTATAGATATAGCTGAGGTGGTGATATAACTGAGGTGTGGATATAGCTGAGGTGTGGATATAGCTGAGGTGTGGATGTAGCTGAGGTGTGGATATAGCTGAGGTGGTGCTATAGCTGAGGTGTGGATATAGCTGAGGTGTGTATATAACTGAGGTGTGTATATAGCTGAGGTGTGGATATAGCTGAGGTGTGGATATAGCTGAGGTGGTGATATAGCTGAGGTGTGGATATAGCTGAGGTGGTGATATAGCTGAGGTGGTGATATAGCTGAGGTGGTGATATAGCTGAGGTGGTGATATATCTGAGGTGTGGATATAGCTGAGGTGTGGATACAGCTGAGGTGTGGATATAACTGAGGTGTGGATATAGCTGAGGTGTGGATATAGATGAGGTGGTGATATAGCTGAGGTGAGGATATAGCTGAGGTGTGGATATAGCTGAGGTGTGGATATAGCTGAGGTGTGGATATAACTGAGGTGGTGATATAGCTAAGGTGGTGATATAGCCGAGGTGTGGATATAGCTGAGATGTGGGTATAGCTGAGGTGTGGATATAACTGAGGTGTGGATATAGCTGAAGTGAGGATATAGCTGAGGTGTGGATATAGCTGAGGTGTGGATATAGCTGAGGTGTAGATATAGCTGAGGTGTGGTTATAGCTGATGTGTGGATATAGCTGAGGTGTGGATATAGCTGAGGTGTGGATATAGCTTAGGTGTGGACATAACTGAGGTGTGGATATAGTTGAGGTGTGGATATAGCTGAGGTGTGGATATAGCTGAGGTGGTGATATAGCTGAGGTGAGGATATAGCTGAGGTGGTGATATAGCTGAGGTGTGGATATAGCTGAGGAGGTGATATAACTGAGGTGTGGATATAGCTGAGGTGTGGATATAGCTGAGGTGGTGATATAGCTGAGGTGTGGATATAGCTGAGGTGTGGATATAGCTGAGGTGTGGATATAGCTGAGGTGGTGATATAACTGAGGTGTGGATATAGCTGAGGTGTGGATATAGCTGTGGTGTGGATATAGCTGAGGTGTGGATATAGCTGAGGTGTGGATATAGCTGAGGTGTGGATACAGCTGAGGTGTGGATATAGCTGAGGTGTGGATATAGCTGAGGTGGTGATATAGCTGAGGTGTGGATATAGCTGAGGTGTGGTTATAACTGGGGTGTGGTGATAGCTGAGGTATAGATATAGCTGAGGTGTGGATATAGCTGAGGTGTGGATATAGCTGAGGTGTGGATATTGTTACGACCGGGGCTACGAATAAAACAAGGGCACTTAATGATTGGACTAGTAATAGGGCACTATGCAACAACGGTACGCTAGATCCAAACCCTTGAACTTATATGCCGGCTAACAAAAACACCTATACCCTCCAAAGTTAATCTGCAATAACTGGGTATCCTTAACTGGGCATAAATGTACTCTACTTCAGGCTAACCCACACTGGTATAGCCTGATAACAAACAAGATGAAAGTTAAGTTAAAATGCACAAAAGGGAAGCTATGGAAAGATCAATTAAATCACTGCAAGATTTAATGCAATAAAAAGATGCTTCAATACAGTTACTCTAAACAACAATAAACTCTTCACTCCTATCTGAAAGAAAGTGAAGTCTAGTCCTACAGCATAGACCTGGAAACTTCTGAAGAAAGTCTGATGCTCATAAGATGCTCGTATCTTAAATTATATAAAGGCAGGAGGCAGGACACCATACGTGTAGACTGAATACACTAAAAGATAGGACATATAATGTTAAATGACAGGGGAATACTCTAAATGCGCAATGGCAGTAATGCTCGACACTAAAAGAAATACTTCCTCATCAACGAAACAGTCTGCTATGGTTGTGAAACTCAACAACAACCTAGACTAATAAATGCCGTGAATAATAATTCATACATATCATAAAGAGCTCATGTCCTAACTAGTGTCTGCTCGGCGAATAAAGTCTAGCTGGGATATCAAGGTTAGGAAACTGTGGCTGAGCAAGACTGGCTCATAGCCTAGCGTTGTCCTTAAGGCGGTATGATTAAAGTTATGTTAATGACGGGGATGCTCTCTTGGTAGATCCAGATCTCAAGTATCTGGTTCTACCCTGGCGATCCCTCTAAAGTCAAGTGTTACGTCCTGGGATATATAAACACTGGGCTCTTTCTATTGGACTAGGTATGCGGCAACAAGCAACAACGGAAAACGCTAGATCCAACCCTTATCTATAAACCCAGGCAACAAACCACCCTAAACCGTCAAGAGTCCTGCCTGGACAACGAGGTATCCTATGACTCGGTTACAGGGTGCACGCACTATAGACTGCTGATAGTCAAGCAGGCTATATAAAAGATCACACAATTAAGTTGACTTAAAGCTTCAAGGAAAAGATAGATAACGGAATTAAATTGCAGAAACAATTTAATTACAAACTAGAAGAAAGTACATTTAACGTTACGTTAATTAATACAACTAATCACCCCTGCGTGAAAGAAGGTGAAAGCAAACAGTCCTCAAAACATCGTACAGGTAGACAAGATGCGGGTTTCTAAACTGCATGCGGCTACTGTAGGATGTGATGCTTAGCAAAGAAAGTACGTTACGGATTTAGAGAACTCTTAACTCATAAGCAGGAATAAATACTAGTGATAGGCCATACAGTGTATAATGGCATAGGTATAATTAAATAAAGGCAGCAACTCGCAACATAACCACATACAGGTGTGCTTCTCACTCTTAGTCAGGCAAGCCTGCTCGGACAGAGTCTCTAAGCCACACCCTGACTCACAATGCTCACAAAAACGGTAAACTGTGGCACAATAACAAGCATACAGAGATGATAAACCCCTAGCTGTTAATCTGCCAGGTGGCAGAGGTCTAGCCGGAAGGATATAGGCTTCGGATACCCGGGCTGAGCCACCTGCTCTAGCCTAGGGACGTTCCCAAGTCTGTGCGCCAAATTACTCTAATTGAAAGGGTGCTCTCTTGAGAGACTCAGATCGCAAGTATCTGACTCTCTCCTGGTGACCCTAAAACAAAAGCAAGACGTGCTAGCGCAGTGCTGAGTGGACTAGGCAAGGGCCCTCACACAACACAACACTAGACACACAGGGACACAGACAAGAAAATGCCCCCAGACTCCCACGGGTATCCTAGTAAAGTCGTGCGGGTCCACGGGACTCGCACCAGCAGACTTTACTTAAAGGATCGCAAAAAGCCCCCCCTCCGGTCTAGCCCCTGCTAACCTGACACAAGAACACACTGGCAAGCATGAAACCACCAAATATGAGACAACAAAAAAGCTTCCTAGGTCTCATTAACAATTTCATCACTGCATAAGGCCCTAAATAAATAAAGTTATCTGAGAGCTCGTCGTTAATACAATAATAGATATAAGGTCTATCAAGGGGATGGGATAATTAAATAGATTGGTGAAGTAGTGGAAAGAAGGTATACAAAGTAAGAGAGAACGTTCCTAAGTGGGGTTGAGAGTGATAGATATCAAGGGGGTCCGAAGGGTACGACAATGAGGTGAGCTCTGAGTCTTGAATCTGTCTGGACCCCACCCTAGGCATACAAAATACATCCCAGGCTTGGCAACACTCAACACTGTTGCCGGGTCAAAATCCTCTACCCCGTGCGTGAGTCGAAACTAAGCCTAACGCTGCAATCAAATGCAGGTGGCAACGCTTCAGGCTCATCCCAAGCTGGCAAGCGAAGCAACGTCCCAAGCCGGTCTCTCTCTCCCGCTCGTCTCCTCCCGACCTCACTAGACTTACATCTTATATATTATAATGAAACAATCAATTATCGAGAATAAAATATACTAAGATGCGTTGGTTAAGATTAAGGGCAGCTACAAGCTGTGAAACAACATAAGAATATCCCAGGCATTAGTTACGTTGTCGTAGGATATATACTAAGGAAAAACCTGCCGACCGGCTGCCACCAGCCGGTTTCTAAACGGCTGGGCAGCCGACGCTCGCGCATGCCCGCACGTGGCTACTATGCAGAAGCGTCACACAAGCAAAGAGGCAGCACTGTGTTCTAAGGTAGTAGGCAAATGCCCTCTTACAACACGATGCTGCACTCGCAAAAGGCACAACCAAAAGGACAACCTAGGCTACCACAGAAACCGTCGAAGTCGTGTAGGTATAAGCAAACCGTACACACATCGCTGACAACGACAACAGAAGCCTTATCCCAGTCTAGCATTAAATAACCCAGCAGAGCACTAAATCAATAATGGAGACACACCGAGTTCATAACCTCTACTAACTAAGAACCCTCAAACCTATTCTAAGTACATGTAAATATCTCAGAGAGCGACGCACATAATACGATGGGCTGATATGAAATCGTGTGCAGAACCCAATGGGAGTGTTGTGACGTTAAAAGATTAGAGGAACGAAAGAGAAGTTGAGGAAGAGAGACAGTATCAGAATGGTGGAGATATGGGGGACAGTGGTAAAAAGGATGTTAGTCATGTGCGTCCCTAGCCTGCTCTGAAGAGGGTAGCTCCTCGGGACCCTCAGGATCCCACAAAGGCATGGAGGTCGGCCAATCACAGGCCGATACGTCACAAGGCAGCAGGTGTCACGTGACACAGCCAAACTCACCAGCCAATCACGAGGCGTGGGAAGGCACGCGCGCGAGCCTCCGAGCGGGGGAGGCAGCACATGCATACGCACGCACACACTACCACCTCACTGCCTATATTGTTCTCTCTCCTTAACTATACACAATGCATGTTATATTCTATTCATAATATAAAATACTTCCCGTTGTCACAGACGAAAATAAAGACCACCACTGGACTGTCACTAACAATGCAAGTACTATGAAAGAAAGAACAACATTCTCTGATAACTGGAGCCTACTTCACTGCCCTGGCGAGCGCTAGCGGCTAACGGGAGGCGATTCTGCCAACGCTGGTAAGCGTCACACCCCGCCCAAGATATGGGACGCTCAACAATAGGCGAGCACCATATCTGACAAGACAGAATGCTGACAAGACCCGCCACAACCAGCCACTGCGCCAGAAATGAAATGCAAAGCTCAATCATAAATAAAACAACATTTTAGCATAAATAAAATCTTATAACCCCTCCCAAACATAATAGTATAATTTTAGCCTGCTATGCTCCCAGAGCGAGCTTCCCAGAGCTCAGCCTACTAAGTGAAAGACAGGTTCAACTTGAGACTTTAGCTATAACATTGGCAACTTACAATTAACTATCAAAAGAAAGTGTTTTTATGTGATTTTTTATATTTAATTTTAATGTTGTTTTTGACGGCTGCTCTACAGGGGCAAGCCTGATTTTTCTCCACTCTCAACACACACTGAGTGAACGGCGAGGGTTCTCCTGCAATCAAACCCTCCCGTGACAAACAATCAGCCAAAACATTATCAGTGTCCTTAGCATGCCACACATTCAACTTGTGTTCCGGCAGCACAACAACACCTGACACTGATAAACTGCACAGTTCATCACAAGACTGGCACTTCTCTTCGCTCTTTCCGGCAACAGGGCCTGCCAATAACCTTTCACTAGTTCTACCTTCGTGATAAGCGGCGCAGCCCCGAAGCGGTCTATGGTGTCGTCAACTCTAGGTAATGGATAGGTGTCTGTCAGGGATAATGCTTCCACACTCTTGCAATCACCATACACACGGATCTTGCCACTCAACTCTGGTTGCAAACTCACTGGCAACGACCACTCAAGATATCCTTTATCCCTCAGACCCTTTTTCCACATGTCGTCTAGCTCTGTTTTCACGACAGGCTGTTGAGCAGGATTTATACGGTAGGGAACTAGCCTTGCACTGTCTCCAGCCTCCATGTCGGATTCTACCCCTTACATCAGGCCTGGAGAAGCAACAAACATGCGGATGCACTGCCACAGCCTAGTAAACAACTTATCCCGCAGAACAACATGCCTAGTGCCCTCCCACAACCCAGCCGAGACCGCAGCTTCTAACCTGTAGTCTCCCTCCTTCTCCACCTTCGTCCCTAGAACAGCCAGGTCATGAGAGGGACAATCAGTACCACCTGTGCAGTCACTCCCATAGTTCATAATTGCTAAGGCTTCCCCGCCGATACCGTACATGCGCACCCCCGCATTCCTTGCGACTACATCTGCCTGCGCAGCATCACCGCTTTTAGCGACATGGCCAGATACAGTCGGTCTATGGTAAGGCTGTTGCATTCGACTAGAGCAGCATTGGGAGGCTATGCGACGACCGGGCACATCCACTCCACAGCCAACCCCACCAATCTGCTCAATGTCCTCCTTCTGACCACCACCCTTGGCAGCCATGGGTCGACCCTCACCTGACAACCATGCCAAAGCCTTGTCGCCCACCTTGAACCACCGAAGCAACGAGGCTAACGGTCTACCAACATTCAAGTAACCTGCCCGCGGAACATCTTGCACCGCCTGAGTTGTGAGGCTCTGGTGCTCGGCACGACCAGTGGGGTATGAACTGAGCTGGTGCTGGAGCGCTGCACACTGCTGCTCAGGCAGGTGCTCTAGCGCTTCCACAGCCACCAGACTCGTGTCCCCCGCCCACTGCTCCGCCGAGACATGACAATCCCAACTCTCCTCCACCTGTGCCCTACTGCCCCCCTCTCCTTCTCCACCTTGGCCGCTGCAGACCAATGCAGGGACAGTAGGCTGCTCAGGTGGTTGCCTCACAAACTCCTCCAACAGGTTCACATGACATGTTTCCCCGTCCTCGTGTTCGATAGCCCCGTTCCCACAACTCTCCTCCAACTGGGAACTACTAAGTCGCGGAGTGCCATCATGCCCAACCATGTCACTAGGGGTGACAGGTTATGGGGCCACTCCGGAGCTCACCTCTGGGTCAAGTACTAAGTCGCTAAGGAGAGCCGCTGGAGCAAAACTCACAAAACTCCCAACTTTAGCTTGCTCCTTTCGACCGTTCCTCCGCTGGTCTAGAGACTGAGGAATAGGCTGTGACACTTTAGATGCACGAGATCGGGTGACAACACATGCCCTCTGCTGTGGTTGACACCTCTCGACCAGCTCCTGCCCCTCCCTACTCACGTCGGCCGCCCTCTCGGCACCGACTAAGGGTGGAACCTCAGAAGCAGGTACCGCAAAGTCGTTGCCGAGAAGAAGGTCGACACCCTCTACTGGCAGTTTCTCCACGATTCCGACATCCAACTCTCGTGTCACACCTTCTACCTCCAGCTCCACTCGGACCAACGGGTATGACTTTGTAGCATTGATACCCTGCACCACAACTACCCATGCTGCATTAATTTTATAGGTCTGCCTGTAAAGTTTTTCATCAATGTCAAGGAAGCACCCGTATCACGCAAAAATTCTACTCCTTGCTTGCAACCAGCCCAACTCGCACAGCCACGCCCTCTATGGTCACAAAAAGTATCCCGGACAGGTGTCAAGCCTTCCGGACACTTCTTCACTGGCTGTGCTCCAGCCTCTGACCATTTACCCCAGGCAAACGCAGACGACTTCAAAGACACTCCAATGTTGCGAGCCAAAGACACGACTGTTGTAGGTAGCTTGCTAGGACAGGATCGTGCAAAATGCCCCTTCTCGTGACAATGAAAACACTCTAAATCCCCCTTGGGCTTCCCTTGAGGTGGGGAAGGGCCCGGACCCTTCTTAAACGGGACGGTATTAGGTTTATGGTCAGACTTAATATCATTGCTCTTGTTATTATGGTTATATGGTGTATCACTGACTCGGGAGGGGTGGAGTGTTGCGCCCCTTGTTACCTGCATCGTTCCGTTGTGCAGACCCGCACCCACGAATCAGCGATAGCCTAAGGTCAGCCATCTCAGCTGCCTCCTGTAGAGTTTTAGGTTTTTTCTCTTTGAGGTTCAAATTCAGGTCGCCGCCTGTGCACTTGAAAAATTGCTCTAGAAGGACTAACTGCTCAAGCTCTCCGAACGTCGTCACCTTCTCTGACCTCAGCCAATTTCTCAATGCATCAGACAGTTCCCGGGCATGTTCTAGAAAAGTGCACTCACGACCCTTCGTAACACCCCGGAACTTCAACCTATATGTGTCTGGTTGTAACTCGTATGCCCGCAGAACAGCTTCCTTCAATACCTCATAATCGATGCAAGACTCCAAGGGCAGCGCATCATATGCCTTGAGTCTTTTGCCAACCAACCTAGAGGAAACAAGGGCTGCCCACTTAACCTTGGGCCATTGGTGCTCCCGGCACTTCTTCTCAAAATGCATGAAAAACTCGGTAACACCCGACTCGTCAAATACAGGGACTAACTTAAGAAGGTGCGATAAAGACTGATCAAGACCTCGATTCCCAGAACCGAGACGCTGCCCTGTTGACTCCACCCGAGACTTCTCAAGATCTCTGTCTGCACAGTACTTCGTAGCCTCAACCCGAAGCTCAGCCTCCCGCTGCTGCTGCTGAATCCTAGCCATCTCAATCTGCTGCTCAGATTCATGCTTTCGTTGCTCAGCCTGCATTTTAGCCATCTCAAGCTGGAAGAGCATATCTGCAGTTAAACCTTGAGGAGGAGGAGATGCAACAATTGGAGACCCACCCAGTGACAAACCACGCTGCCAGTGACTATCAGCCTGCGGGAACGTACCCGGCTCCGGAGCCCGAGGGGGCGCCATGGTAGGAGTCGAGTGGAATGGGGGCTGGGCCGAAGGTGCCCCAGCTCCCGCTCCACCCGAAGCCCCACGCACCCCGCCGAGAACACAGGCCACTAGGTCACTTCTCGTCATGCTGCTAGTGCCCACATGACCCATGACCGTGGCCAAACACTGGAGACCATACCGATCAATCCCCGACACCCGGTCACCAGTAATAGGTATCTCCAGAAACCTCCTTGCATCCTCCTCACTAGTTATTACTCTAATATCTTCTAACAAACCCCGCTGCTGCACCACAGAGTCTGCTTCCCGTACTGTGTCCTCACTGTACATTGATCCGTCGTTCAACATAGTGTCCACCGAAAATTCTCAACGTTTATAAAAAAAAAAGTACCTAACCCTCATGTAGCACTATTCACCCAAAAAATATAAAATGCTCGAAGACAACTCAAGTGCTATACTACGTTGCCAAAAAATATTCCACGTGTCCAAAATATTCCATGTGTCCAAATTATTCCTCAAAAAACAAATGTCCAACAATCCTGCAATTCTTTCTTAGATACCATGTAAGGTCATTATTTGTTATTACTGCAATAATCAACAAATGGATCCTGGTTTCTACTAAAATAAGATACTGGACAAGGTCGCCATTTGTTACGACCGGGGCTACGAATAAAACAAGGGCACTTAATGATTGGACTAGTAATAGTAATAGGGCACTATGCAACAACGGTACGCTAGATCCAAACCCTTGAACTTATATGCTGGCTAACAAAACACCTATACCCTCCAAAGTTAATCTGCGATAACGGGGTATCCTTAACTGGGCAAAAATGTACTCTACTTCAGGCTAACCCACACTGGTATAGCCTGATAACAAACAAGATGCAAGTTACGTTAAAATGCACAAAAGGGAAGCTATGGAAAGATCAATTAAATCACTGCAAGATTTAATACAATAAAAAGATGCTTCAATACAGTTACTCTAAACAACAATAAACTCTTCACTCCTATCTGAAAGAAAGTGAAGTCTAGTCCTACAGCATAGACCTGGAAACTTCTGAAGAAAGTCTGATGCTCATAAGATGCTCGTATCTTAAATTATATAAAGGCAGGAGGCAGGACACCATACGTGTAGACTGAATACACTAAAAGATAGGACATATAATGTTAAATGACAGGGGAATACTCTAAATGCGCAATGGCAGTAATGCTCGACACTAAAAGAAATACTTCCTCATCAACGAAACAGTCTGCTATGGTTGTGCAACTCAACAACAACCTAGACTAATAAATGCCGTGAATAATAATGCATGCATATCATAAAGAGCTTATGTCCTAAATAGTGTCTGCTCGGCGAATAAAGTCTAGCTGGGATATCAAGGTTAGGAAACTGTGGCTGAGCAAGACTGGCTCATAGCCTAGCGTTGTCCTTAAGGCGGTATGATTAAAGTTACGTTAATGACGGGGATGCTCTCTTGGTAGATCCAGATCTCAAGTATCTGATTCTACCCTGGCGATCCCTCTAAAGTCAAGCAAAGAGGCAGTACTGTGTTCTAAGGTAGTAGGCAAATGCCCTCTTACAACACGATGCTGCACTCGCAAAAGGCACAACCAAAAGGACAACCTAGGCTACCACAGAAACCGTCGAAGTCGTGTAGGTATAAGCAAACCATACACACATCGCTGACAACGACAACAGAAGCCTTATCCCAGTCTAGCATTAAATAACCCAGCAGAGCACTAAATCAATAATGGAGACACACACTGAGTTCTTAACCTCTACTAACTAAGAACCCTCAAACCTATTCTAAGTACATGTAAATATCTCAGAGAGCGACGCACATAATACGATGGGCCGATATGAAATCGTGTGCAGAACCCAAAGGGAGTGTTGTGACGTTAAAAGATTAGAGGAACGAAAGAGAAGAAGTTAAGGAAGAGAGACAGTATCAGAATGGTGGAGATATGGGGGACAGTGGTAAAAAGGATGTTAGTCATGTGCGTCCCTAGCCTGCTCTGAAGAGGGTAGCTCCTCGGGACCCTCAGGATCCCACAAAGGCATGGCGGTCGGCCAATCACAGGCCGATACATCACAAGGCAGCAGGTGTCACGTGACACAGCCAAACACACCAGCCAATCACGAGGCGTGGGAAGGCACGCGCGCGAGCCTCCGAACGGGGGAGGCAGCACATGTATACGCACGCACACACTACCACCTCACTGCCTATATTGTTCTCTCTCCTTAACTATACACAATACATGTTATATTCTATTCATAATATAAAATACTTCCCGTTGTCACAGACAAAAATAAAGACCACCACTGGACTGTCAGTAACAATGCAAGTACTATGAAAGAAAGAACAACATTCTCTGATAACTGTAGCCCACTTCACTGCCCTGGCGAGCGCTAGCGGCTAACGGGAGGCGATTCTGCCAACGCTGGTAGGCGTCACAATATAGCTGAGGCTGAGGTGTGGATATAGCTGAGGTGGTGATATAGCTGAGGTGTGAATATAGCTGAGGTGTGGATATAGCTGAGGTGTGGATATAGCTAAGGTGTGGATATAGCTGAGGTGTGGATATAGCTGAGGTGTGGATATAGCTGAGGTCGTGATACAGCTGAGGTGTGGATATAGCTGAGGTGTGGATATAACTGAGGTGTGGATATAGCTGAGGCGTGGATATAGCTGAGGTGTGGATATTGCTGAGGTGGTGATATAACTGAGGTGTGGATATAGCTGAGGTGGTGATATAGCTGAGGTGTGGATATAGCTGAGGTGTGGATGTAGCTGAGGCATGGATATAGCTGAGGTGGTGATATAGCTGAGGTGTGGATATAGCTGAGGTGTGGATATAACTGAGGTGTTGATATAGCTGAGGTTTGGATATAGCTGAGGTTTGGAGAAAGCTGAGGTGTGGATATAGCTGAGGTGTGGATATAGCTGAGGTGGTGATATAGCTGAGGTGTGGATATAGCTGAGGTGGTGATATAGCTGAGGTGGTGATGTAGCTGAGGTGTGGATATAGCTGAGGTGTGGATACAGCTGAGGTGTGGATATAGCTGAGGTGGTGATATAGCTGAGGTGTGGATATATCTGAGGTGTGGATATAGCTGAGGTGTGGATATAGCTGAGGTGAGGATATAGCTAAGGTGTGGATATAACTGAGGTGTGGATATACCTGAGGTGTGGATATAGCTGAGGTGGTGATATAGCTGAGGTGTGGATATAGCTGAGGTGTGGATATAGCTGAGGTGTGGATATAACTGAGGTGTGTATATAGCTGAGGTGTGGATATAGCTGAGGTGAGGATATAGCTGAGGTGTGGATATAGCTGAGGTGTGGATATAGCTGAGGTGTGGATATAGCTGAAGTGTGGATATAGCTGAGGTGTGGATATAGCTGAGGTGAGGATATAGCTGAGGTGAAGATATAGCTGAGGTGTGGATATAGCTGAGGTGGTGATATAGCTGAGGTGTGGATATAGCTGAGGTGGTGATATAGCTGAGGTGGTGATATAGCTGAGGTGGTGATATAGCTGAGGTGTGGATATAGCTGAGGTGTGGATATAGCTGAGGTGTGGATACAGCTGAGTGTGGATATAGCTTAGGTGTGGATATAACTGAGGTGTGGATATAGCTGAGGTGTGGGTATAGCTGAGGTGGTGATATAGCTGAGGTGGTGATATAGCTGAGGTGTGGATATAGCTGAGTTGTGGATATAGCTGAGGTGAGGATATAGCTGAGGTGTGGATATAGCTGAGGTGTGGATATAGCTTAGGTGTGGATATAACTGAGGTGAGGATATAGCTGAGGTGTGGATATAACAGGTGTGGATATAACTGAGGTGTGGATATAGCTGAGGTGTGGATATAGCTGAGGTGTGGATATAGTTGAGGTGTGGATATAGCTGAGGTGTGGATATAACGGAGGCGTGGATATAGCTGAGGCGTGGATATAGCTGAGGTGAGGATATAGCTGAGGTGTGGATAAAGGTCTCGCCTGAGGTGTGGTGGTTGTAGGTTATGGCAACACTGCAAATAATCAACAGTATGAAAAGGGTTTGAAAGAGGTATATAAAATAATTTGGTATATACATAGTAATTTACCTTTGTTTCCTTATATTGGATAAGTATATTACTGATAGTATACATTTATAAGATAGTTGCTGTGTGGTGTGGGATAGAACCAGATAATTTCAGAGGTTGAATTATTATTCAACTTACATGGTCGCTATTTTATGAGGTCAGAGGTTCGAATTCAGAGAGGAATCTCTCTCTCTCTCTCTCTCTCTGCTATTGTCTATCCGTTAGCCATCATTCTACAATCAACGTATAGCTTAACACTTAATCGTATAACAAATGGTACACATATTAAGTGTTTTATCGCTTACCTCTTCGATTTGACACACATTACTGTATATGAAAAACACTTCTCATGTGCATAATTTTATTACAATTAAGCGATCATTTTTTACAGTACCATTATTCACTTGCGAACTAATGACTATTACACTCACATTTTACATTAACCTACGATGAGGTATTTTGTCAAATTGCTTTTATAATATATGTAATAAAATAGGATAAGTAGAAAGGAACCCCCCATATCCGCAGCGTGCAAAACAAGACAGGTGAAGAGTTATGTTGTTGATGGGACTGGCTTCTACGACCTGATATACAAATAGGTAATGATGGTCGACAAGAGGTTGACAGAAGTGGGGTCACCGGCTTTTTTTATTTATCTTTCTCTCATTTTCTCTGGCTTGCATCCATTCGGCCCCATTCAGCCAATTGCTTTAAGACGTTTATCCCCATCCAGGTGTCGATTTTGTCCTGGCGAGCGATAGCGAGCCAGCATTGTATGGAGAAATCCGGCTTCGCCGAAGAAATGTTTCTATCGAAAAATGTACAAATTTAGCTTGCTGTCAAAACAAACATATATATATGCTGGCTCGCTACCGCTCGCCAGGAAAATATTGACACCTGGATGGGGGTAAACGTCTTAAAACAGTAGGCTGAATGGGGCCGATTGGATACAAGTCAAAGAGAGAGGGAGAGAAACAGAAAAAAAAGCGAGGTGGGCCCCCTTAAGGATGTCACTCACATACTGAACGTCTTTTTCTGATAGATGAGTGCCATCTCCGCTGTACAGGGACGAGTTCCCTTCAAAATTCGTCCAATTGTCTCCATACAGCACCTTCTCCTGTTCGCCCATGACCTTGACCGCGGTGTTGATTTGTATGGCTCTATTTTGCTAAATACGAATTTGCTTTAATTCTGGGTAAGATGCCGTTTACCACACATGTCTTGGCCTTCCATTTCATGACTTTTATTATATTTTTAGTATCGTTCTTAACACCAATAACACCCCAAGTGAAATTAATGAAAGCATGTGATTGTCCTAGGATTCGAACCTAGGATATCACATACAGAACTTACACGCTCTAGCCATTACACCAGTCGTTAGAGCCAGCATTAACAACTAAACAGGCGCCTCTGGTATGGAGGAGTTATGTCTTTCATGATATATTCGACCTTATCGCCTGGAATGAACTTAATTGGCCATTTTCTACTGTTTTTGGTAGCAAAGGCAGCTCCTTGACCTCGCAGTAGACTGTCACCGTACAAATGAGTGAGCGTTTCCTTCCCGCTAACTATGTGGCTAAGTGGCCTCGTTAGAGAGAGAGTGAGAGTGAGTTACATAATTACACAGAGTTACATAGCTACACAGACTGTACAGACCTTGTTTGTTCTTACTAGGCAGTCCGGACTTAATGCTAACATAGAATTTGGTACAACGTGGAAGGTAAGGATAGCAAAGTAGAAGGCTCTCTCCACCACCCAGCGCTCCCTCCGACCTTTGGTCGGAATGAAATTTAGTTGGGGAAACAAGGCCCCCAGCAGAATGAGAACATTTCTACTGGGAAATTCATAGTAAAGAAGGAAGAAATATTGTATACTATTGAGGCTAAGCCAATTTTTTTCTGTTTAACCTAAAATCGTCTAATAGTAGCCAGTATAAAGGACAGCATTGGTACTGAAAGAGTTAAAGAGTTAAAGATAATATTAGATAAGGTGAAACAACTAAATTGCCCTCTTAACGATTATGACGAGTTTGAGAGAGAGAGAGAGAGAGAGAGAGAGAGAGAGAGAGAGAGAGAGAGAGAGAGAGAGAGAGAGAGAGAGAGAGCTATTATGAGTTACCAGGAATATTTATTAGCTCGAATACCTTATGGTAAATTTCATGGAGATACTATAAAAAAAAAACTATATATTAACATCACACTCATCGCAGAGTATACCCAATTCAATTCAAAAAAATTATTGTCATAAACAAATTTACATATATATACAATGGTTACAACATATAATTATATATTATTTTGTCCATGACAATGAGGACTGATACCGAAAGGTATATATTATGTCCTATCTATACTATCTACTTTCAGACGCTAGGTCCTTGAACGCCGTAAGTAATGATACTTAAGGCGTTCAAGGACCTAGCGTCTGTTAGCGACCAGAAGAAGCTATCTCCGAAATTATCTACTTTGTTCATTGTTCTACTGGAGAACTATATACGACTTCTGAATGAAGTTAACTTAGTTTCAGTTACAGCTTATCTTATTGTTTTGTACTAAGATTGTATAGTTGGTTCACTAAATTTACGCTAGTAATCTTAACTCTAACCTCTTGTAACTCAGGAAGGGCTGGAGCAAATGGGCTGTTAATTTGTTAACCTGTTTACTGGTTGACTCTTTCCAAATCGAAGACAAATCGCAAAAACTTTCGTTTTTGAGTTATGAGAGGCTGGGTGAGGGATTTCTGGCCTACCTTTAAGTAACGGGTAATAGTAATGATGAACCACTTCAGGTCTACAATAACCTCCAGCAATGATTGTTTGTTGCATTTACATTGAGGCTAAGCATTTTATTATAATCCACATTTCAAACCCATTTAGTATTTATATATATATATTTCAGTTGTCTTCGTAACCTACAGTACGCGTTTCTAACGAAAACAGAACGTGATCAAGATTTTAACCGGTCGCAGTCTTGATGAAATATAATTTGTAGCCCTAACTTGGAATCCTAATAGTCAATATTCATCTTGCCCGAGTGCTTGAGACCAGAACTGCACAGCAGTTTCTGTCGCTTAAAATAGCTTAATGATTGTTTAGCTTTCTCTTCTTCTTGACTTCACTACTTGAAAAACATTAAGTCACTGCTAATCAGCACTCACGTATATGAGCAAGATTGATAACAATCTCAATTTAAGATTTTAATGAAAGATAGTGTGAACAAATCTTAATCCTGGTCAATAGATTTTGATATGAAAATAATGTATGTTAATTACATCAAGTTTGCTCATATATATGGATATGTAACAAGATCAAAGTTACTGCACAATATAGCGTATAATTATACCCATTAACTTATATTTATATATAAATATTCAGCTACAACAACTTCGATACTTAATGATATATTTGCCTCAAGTTCCACGTCTTCAGTTATTAATACTGCTCAAAAGTATTGACAATAACATATTCATTATGCGTCAGTTTCATCATGTAGTAGTAAATCACGATTTGGAATGACATAAAAACTGAATATCGAATATCCAACTGGCTAAAGGCTGCTCTTTTGTCTATTCATCACTCACCTCTCATATCTCTCTATCTATCTGTCTATCTCTCTCCCTTATATATGTGGCATAGTATAAATGGAAATATACAATAAATATTTCACTATCGACCAACTAAATTACACGCGGGGAACGGTTACAACATTATTGGTAAATCTATTAACTCACAGGAGTCGAAGAATGTCTTCTTCAATCGAGTTGTCAACTTGTGGAATGGGCTTCCCCGATATGTCATAGACTGCAGCACCGTTGATTCTTTTAAACTTCGCCTAGACAAACACCTTGCCTTAAATCCACGACTGACTGCATTTGTAAATGAATAAAGTATTTATTTTTTTATTTTGTATTTCTTATTATGTTTTTATTAAATTACTAACAACTGTCCCCTACTAACATCTCCTAATCCTGCCACGGACATATGCAGTCTTCCCTTTTCATTTTTCCCTTACCCACTCTAAACTACTGACGGCGTCTCTTCCGTGAGGAAAAATGTGACGCTTTGGCTTCCCATCTTGGTAGATTGGGAGGTCATCCCAATCTACCAAGATGGGAAGCCAAAGCGTCACATTTTTCCTTTGCCCCTCAACTTTCTCTTCATAATTGCTGAGGGGCACAGGGCCATGGGTGGGGCTTTGGTTTCCCGGGCGTTTCCGCACCCTCCTCAGCTCCCTGCCATGGAGTGGCTTCGGTCACCCATGCTTTATTGTGGTCGGCAGGGAGGGTTCTGTGGGGGCGCTCGGTTATGGCCTTGGCCTTGCTTGGGGCCTTGGGGCTGTTCGGCCAGGCAGCTTGGGGAAGAACAACAACAACAACAACAACCGTTTGGACACTTGATCATCAGTGTATTGGAGGGCAAGCAGCCTTAAGGGTCGCTGGACCTGTTGTTGCTTGATTTCCTTTGTACACATACATATCTAGATTCCTTAAAATATACAGTATGTGCAGAATAGTGAAATCTCTTATTCAGAAAGCAAAGCGGTATGAAGAACTCAGGTTCGCAGCCCACTGTAAAGAGAGCCCTAAAGAGTTCTTCAGCTATGTGAACAGCATAAATCCATTCAAAAGTACCATTGGTCCTCTAGAGGATTTAACAGGCCAACTACAAACCTGACACTGATATAGCTAAATCCCTAAACAACTATTTTGCCTCAGTATTTACAAGGGAACTACCAATGACGTGCCAAATCCAGGATTAATGCATGAGGTTGAAGTTCTTAGCAGAATTAGATGTATCAAAAAGGATAGGTAAGTTAAATAGGTTCAAGCCATCTGGTCCACATGGCTTTCTTCCAAGAGTTGTACACAATGTGAGAGATGAAATCACACCTTTCTTGGCAAAAATCTACAATATATCATTAGAAAATGGAGAGGTCCCTCAAGACTGGAAACTGGCCAATGTGACCCCAAACTTTAAAGAAGGAGATTATGGTCCCAAGAATTATCGGCCAATCAGCTTGACTTCTATCACAGGAAAACTTTTAGAAGGGATACTAGTAAACAAAATAGTTGAGTACCTGGAAATCAACAACTTAATTATAGATTCTCAACATGGATTCAGGTGACACCGATCATATCTTACCAATTTCCTGGATTTTTTCATAAAATACTGAGTGAGTATGACAACATTCGAAACACAGACATAATTTACTTAGATTTTCAAAAAGCTATTGGCAAAGTGACTCGGTCAAAGGCTACAGTCAAAATTGAGTGTAGAGGTTACACATTGAATAGAAAGTTGGCTAAGATGTAAACAGCAACGAGTGGTAATCAATGGTGCTTCTTCTGAGTGAATCCCAGTCACTTCTGGAGTTCCACAGGGATCTGTCCTTGGCCCACTTCTGTTTATAATATATGTCCATGACATCGATATTGGTCTGTTGAGTGTGATCTCCAAGTTTGCTGATGGCATTTAGGTTGGACTGAATGTGAAGGAGCCTAAATGGGGTTGAACAGCTCAGGATAGTTTTTAACAGACTGGGTGAATGGTCTATGACATGGCAGATGCCACTAACTTGGTAAGTGCAAGGAAATTATTATGCTAGGATATTTCTGGTCTTTGTGGGGAGAAGTATAAGTAAGTTGTATGTATACAATTACAAGTAAGCACAAGTAAACCAAGTTGTACTAATAGAACAAAACAGTATTAAATTTACAATATTTAATAACACACGAATCACATACAACATCAAAAACAAAATATTATACAAGCAACAGAATACATGAAATGCATAGTGAAATATACAGTACTTGGATTCTACACGTGGTCTGGACAACGACTGTGCAAGTTTACTGTAACACGTGGCAAGCGTGAATTATGGATAATATAGAACACGTGGAAGAATAGGTTATTTATACGCTTATGATTATTTACTATCGACTAACTTTGATCGAATACTACAGTGGGAAATGGTAATTCGCGTATTAGATTGATTTACTACTATTAATGAGACTCACACTTCTTAGCTATCTATATGATTTAGATTAGGATCTCGTTCGTTACAGTTTTCTCTCTCGTCTCGATTTTAACATATTCTATGTCTATAGCACAGTCTGCCCTCTCTGTTTCTGTTTCTCTCTCAGGAATGAATTATCGTGAATGAGCACAAATCATAAATTTCTTGGGCGTTGTAATGATGAAGCTAACTAATTTAATTATATACTAAACGACATCGGTGTAGAAGGGATCCGATTGTGTATGTACTGTACATTATATAATATATTTCGGCAAGGATAGAGTATGTATTTTGTTACTTGAAGGGTCGATCTTCGTTTAGCAAAATAGTGACTACGAAACAAGAGACAATTTATACTTATTCAAACACGATAGATTTTCCTTGTGGTGAGGGTGGGGAAACAGATCTTCTAGTATCTAGGTGACGTGGAGTGGCTTCTCGGACTGGCTTCTCTCTGCAGGCACGGGCCAGGAGTCGTCTATCTTCCTGGTGCTGGGACTCGACGAGGGAAAGGTAATGAACCGCAATCCCAAAGAGGCATCAGACCACTCTTAACAGCAGACTGTGTAGAGGTGAATATCAGGAACGAAAGGTTGCCCTGGTAGTTGAACAAGTCACACTTCTAGCTTCGAGCATAGAGTTATCTCTAGCATCAAACATAGGTTGGAGTCCTGTCGAGTGACCTGGAGAGATAGCTTCGTGCCTAGCGTGGGAGAAAGGATTTCTTGCACTTTTTCTGTCATATTCACAACTTTTCCTGGTAGGTTGAGATTTTCTCCTTCTAGGGTATTAAGGGCATTGAGGGTTTCCCTTTCTCTCTGGTGGTATTGATGAGAGATCCCTAGGTGATGGGGAGGTGTGGTGGAGTGGTCTTGCCACTGGACTGGTAATCCAATGGGCCCGGGTTCGAATCCCGATATGTCAATGGGAAGATAGTATTGGGATGGAATTTGTGCTGTACCTAGAATGAGTGCATTACCACAATGCCCACCGAAATGCCAAATAAATACCCTCATTGTTCCCTGATTAAATAGAACTGTATGAATATTCCCATATTCAAAATATGCTATAGGGGGGCAATGCCTAGTGAGTTCATTGCTCAATAGGTGGCGTTCTGAGAGTGAGGGTCTGAGTCTAGGAGGTGAGACAGTGAAGCACTGGAGAGAGGCAGCTTCAGAGATGGGGCTGCTTCAAGCCGTGAGTGAGCAACTAAGCCCCATGTATTCTGCGAAGGCAAGATGACAGGGGCTGGTTGCAGCTAAAAGGTGCTTCACATGTTTCACCCCCAAGACTGGAACGAGACCTCACAGGCTTTACCGTTCAATGTAGAACGGTTGAATGTACAAGCTCTCAGCCTATGCCCGAGAGGGAGTAGTTGAAATATAGAAAAAAAACCAGTTGTGAATAAGGGGACTGGTTATAGTCTACCTGGTCGGAACGTTACCTAAGTATGGCTCGTGGGTGTTTAACTGTTTACACTCTCGCCTTTTGTGTTATTAATTTTGGCGAATGCTATTGTTTCTGTTGTTATAGGGGTTGCTTCTACTGCTGCTATTTTCACACTGGGCATAACAGTAATGCATATCAGCCAAACAAATCCCAAGTCAGTCTATTCGTTATTGGGAATGCCTCTAGAAATGACTGATTTATAACAAGGATTTGGGTGTTCTGAGTCGCAGTGTCGTGAAATTTTCCCACCAGTGCATTCAAGTAGAGAAAAACGTTCATAAACTATTGGGCTATATCGATTAGAAGACTGGGCTATGAGGACCGGTTGTGAGCTCTGGATGTCTTCTCGTGTGAAACACGCAGACTATAAGATAGTCTCATTTAAGTTTTTATAATAAATTAATGAGTTTGACAGTGTGGATTGTATAAAAAAGCTTACCCTCAATATTTTTACAACATGCAAATATGCCTGGAAGTTAGAATTGAAAAGGTTCAGCACTAGTATTTTTGGAAACTTTTTTCCATAAAATATCTGGTCTACCTGGAACAAACTTCCCTCAAAAGTTGTAAACAGTTCTTCAGTAGACCAGTTCAAGAACAGATACTATACACATACTGTACTATACACACGCAGTATATATATATATATATATATATATATATATACTGTATATATGTATATACAATATATATATACTCTCTTTCTTCTCTGTCCTGTCAGCCTCACTAATCTCGTCACAAGAAATAAACTCTGTGGTCTCATCTGTCATGGTCCGCGACATCCATTATCATTGTATATCTATCACCCGATTGTCTATCTACCACTTTAGTGTATCTACCACCCAGTTAACCCTTTTAGTGTGCGATAACGCGTGTCTGTATTTTTGGAGGCTATCATTAGAGGATTATATTCAGCTTAGGGAGGAACACTAGGGGTCAAATAGGACACATCTCAAGTAGCCTTATGTTGTTGCTGTTGTTGTTGTTCCCCAAGCTGACTGGCTGAACAGCCCCAAGGCCCCAAGCAAGGCCAAGGCCATAACCGAGCGCCCCGACAGAACCCTCCCTGCCGACCACAATAAAGCCTGGGTGACCGAAGCCACTCCATGGCGGGGTGCTGAGGAGGGTGCGGAAACGCCCGGGAAACCAAAGCCCCACCCAGGGCCCTGTGCCCCTCAGCAATTATGAAGAGAATGTTGAGGGGCAAAGGAAAATGTGACGCTTTGGCTTCCAATCTTGGTAGATTGGGAGGTCAATCCACGGAAGAGACGCCGTCAATTGAGATCTAAAAAATATATAAGTAAAAGGAACAGTCAGAGTAAGCTATGGGTATGGCAGAGATCGGCGCTACCGTACTATATAACATAAGTATAAGTCATGTCTCGGCTGTCATTGCGTTTGGTTTCCTCTGTGATGTATTAATGTCTGCCAGATGTTGAATAGGGTGGGTAAGTGTAGGAACATGTTTGTATATCTCACTCGAAATATATAAATCAAGTTTAAATATTGCTGATACCAACTAATTATCAAAATATACTTGGTGCCAAGATAATTATCACTTATTTGGCCGACTGTACTTATAATCTTATTAATACTTATGTTTTTTGTGATTCATGCTTTTATAATTATATGTTTGTGATTACTATGAATATGTTTTGCAACTATACAGTATATATTTATACTAGTTATCATATTAAAATAATAGATAATACATTTCAATACATTCACTACTGTATAAGGAGGAAAACTTAATGTTATTCTGATAGATCTATGATGTATCATAAACACCTAGCAAACTCTTCCCTTGATTCCTGAGTCATTATAACGTGACCCGATATTCTCCATGTGACACAAACTGGGCGGAGTCCATTGCTGGGACCATATTAAGGGAGTCCACCTCGCTTTTCTTCTCTCCTTTTCTCTCTTCCTCTGGCTTCTAATCCATTCGGCCCCATTCAGCCTACTGTTTTAAGACGTTTACCCCCATCCAGGTGTCAATATTTTCCTGGCGAGCGGTAGCGAGCCAGCATATATATTTTTTGTTTTTACAGCAAGCTAAATTTGTACTATAACGCCCCCACCAGCCAGTTAATATTAATAGAGAACTTTAAAGCAATGTAATAAGAGTCTAGGGATTTAAATCAACTAACTGGAGGTTACACCATAAGATTAAAGTGAGTTTTATGAGTTAATAAGAAAGTTATTATAAGGCAATTATGATAGAAGTTATTAAGATAATAAGTTAAGGTAATAATAAGTTAATAAGATAATAATGAGATAATAAGGTAATAATACAAATAAGGAATTATGAAACAATTAAGTTAGTTAAAATATTATATTCTTAGGTTTAATGATACATATAAACAAATCATTAACATGTAAGGAGATTCCTATATCCCAACTGCACACACAAACATTATCAATGTTAATTCAACCCCAATCAACCCCAATTTAAAAACAGGGAACAAACAAACTTATCCATTGGTAATGCCTCTCTCGTCCAAGCTCACCCCTCACACCTTGGGGAGAGTAAAAGAGACCTCGTTGTCGTGTTGAGATGAGACTGACTAAACTCAAATTCTGGGAGCCTTATATAGCTTTGGATGAAGCCCGGCCTGTCTCGAATAACTAAGGTCGGAGCTTCATCCAGGTCTCAAAGTTAAATGGATAAAAGTCTTGAGGCTTCACTCAAGTCGAACATAGTTACAAGGAAAATGAGGCTTCATTCAATTCGAGTTTATGAAAAGGAAACTGATTCATATTTAGGTTGAACAATGAAGCATGAGAGACTTAACTAAAACTGAGGAATAACATAATTGAGACATGAAATAGATAGGGCCATGACAGTACATTTTTCGATAGAAAAATGTCTCCGGCGAAGCCGGATCTCTCCATACAATGCTGGCTCGCTATCGCTCGCCAGAAAGAAATCGACACCTGGATGGGGATAAACGTCTTAAAAAAGTTGGCTGAATGGGGTCAAATGGATACAAGCCAGGGAAAGAGAGAAAAAGGAGAGAAAGATCAAAAAGCCGGTGACCTGTCGATAATAAGACACTCCTCTCATATCAAATCAATGCAAGGACTGAATGGATGTTTTGTAAGCTATGTACTGAACACTTGTACGTCAATTCAGTGCGTTCCTCCGAGGTAATAAATAGGTATGATATGGAGTAGTGTTATTCTCTGGGGTAAACATAACAACAATAATCCAGCACCTATGCGTCCCTCTCCTTCACGATTGCCTAAAACTAGGAAAAGGATAAGTTTCCTTTATCACGCCGAGGTGTAGTGGATTAAGGCTTGTACATTCGTCCTGACTGTTGGAGGTTTGAGTCCGGCTGGAAGTATATAAACAATTAGTAGCTTACGCGTATTTGTGAGATGTACTTGATATATATGTATTTATTTTTTTCTATGTGAGTGAGGGAGACAAAAGGCAGAACTACCTGTAGCGAGTGCCTCCCCCATAGTTGAAAGAGTGACAGGGCCAAAATCAAGGGACGTTCGAGCCAAAATACCTGGACACACAGAGTTTGAAGCAATTTAAGTCATGGGAGGAGGGAAAGACAGATTCTGGGAGAGAGTTCTAGAGCTCAGCTGTTGAATAGCAGAAAGACTGAGAGTAACGTTTCACTCTTGGGTTGGAGAGTTGCACAGAGTAGGGGTGGGCTTGTGCTGCAAGACGGGTACCACGTACCCTACGTAGAGGAGGTGGTATACACTGGGAGAGCTCTGAGGAACACTGATTATTGTAGTAGCGATGGAATAGCGAGAGAGATGCAACATTTCGGCGAAGAGAGAGAGTTTGCAGAGAGTTGGTGAGTGGGCGGGAATTAATGATACGACAGGCCTTCCTTTCTACTTTGTCTAGAAGTGTGGTGTGAGAGGATCCTCACCATCCATGTGAATATATACAGTATATACATATATATATATATACAGAGTATATATATATATATATATATATATATATATATATATATATATATATATATATATATATTATATATATATATATATACCGGTATATATACAGAGAAAGAGAGAGAGAGAGAATGTCTAGATGAACAGGCGTAGGAGTTGCTGGGGGTGGATATACGAGGTGAGACTAATGAATTATACCCTTTACTGTCTACATCACCTCTCTAACACACACCCTCACAATCTTACTGCTCTTTACTTAGTTCTTTGCATATATTTCTTTCTCCAATATAGGGCCTACTCTTTTGCGCTCTTATATTCCTACATATATACTTTTATACTGCTCTTATATTCCTACATATATACTTTTTTCCTATTCTCTCTTTTCCTTTACTCCTGTCTCTAACACTCTCTCTCACTCTCTTACATTCACACTATCTCTCTCCTTCCTGTTATTTACTTTATCCTTTTCATCAACACTCTAAATCCATATACTTCTCTCTATTCTCCTTTTTTCCTTTACCGCTTTCTCCCCATCATAACTTTCATACTTTTATCTTACACCTTCTTCTGATTCTTCTTTTGTTCTTACTTGTATCTCCTTGTCTTCTTCTTTATCCTTTTTTTCCACCTGTCTGTTTCGTTCCTCTTCCTTTACCTTTACACTATCATCTTATCCTCCCCTTTGCTTTCCTTCTCTCTCCTCACCCTCCGTTGTAGTCTCTTTGTTACTATTTCCTATCCTTACTACTCTCTCCCGTTTCCTTACTTTTTGGTCCTCAGCCTAGCTTTTACCCTCTTTACTACCCTTACTTCAATACTTTCCTTTATCCTTCCTTTTACGTTACTTCTTTGTACTCATCCTGTTGTACTACCTTTACTTTTATACAGCAATTACAATAACCTGTGCCCTTCAGAGCTTTCGCAGTGTATACCTCCTGCCTTACTGCGAGTGGGGGGCACCCGCCTGTCAACACACTCCCACCCCGTATTCTGTCCAACTATCTAACCCAAGAGTGAACCGATTTTCCCAGTCTTTCTTCTACTCAGCAAGTATGCTTTGTAACTCTCTCCCTCAATCTGTCTTTTCCTCTCTCTATGACTTAAACTGCTTCAAGCTCCGTGTGTCCAGACATTGTTGACTCTAACATAGCTTGAATTTGGCTCTATATCACTCTTTCAACTTTGGGGGAGACCCTTGTTACCTTTTGTTACCATACAAAAAAAAAAAAAAAAAAAAAAAAATCCCTGTTCTCTCACTTTTTCTCCTCGTGCTCCATTTTACCCTCTTTATACCCATAATATCCATTAGTTTGTCATATCTCTCTACCATCCTTTTTCTCTTGCATTTTTGTCTTCATCCTCTGTTTTACTTTTTTTACTACCCGTACTTTTATACTTCTCATTATCCTCCACTTTCCCTGACTTTTTTCTATTTGCTCCGTTTTTCCCCATTGTTCCCTTACTATCCTTTATAATTACATTTATTCTTATCCTCCCTTTCCTCTACTTTATACTCCCTTTCATACTCTTTACTACCTGCATGGAAAAGTTAAATCTTAACCTTTCTAAGCCGTCTTTTCTCTCCTACGTTAGAGAGAGAGAGAGAGAGAGAGAGAGAGAGAGAGAGAGAGAGAGAGAGAGAGAGAAAGAGAGAGAGAGAGAGAGCCTCCCCCACTATTTTCTTTAAGGTCAGAGGCAGAGGGAGCGAGGGTGGAAACAGAGATATTTTGGTGTTTTCTTCCCTTTTTCTCCGTACCCGCTAATGGAAGTCGTGTATCTCTCTCTAATTGACTTAAGGGGGTCACCGGCTTTTTTTATCTTTATCTCCTTTTCTCTCTTTCCCTGGCTTGTATCCATTCGGCCCCATTCAGCCAACTGTTTTAAGACGTTTATCCCTATCCAGGAGTCGATCTCTTCCTGGCGAGCGATAGCGAGCCAGCATTGTATGGAGAAATCCGGCTTCGCCGGACACATTTTCCTATCGAAAAATGTACAAATTTAGCTTGCTGTCATAACACATATATATATATATATATATATATATGATGGCTCGCTACCGCTCGCCAGGAAATATTGACACCTGGATGGGGGTAAACGTCTTAACACAGTAGGGTGAATGGGGCCGAATGGATACAAACCAAAGAGAGACGGAGAGAAAGATAAAACAAAGCGAGGTGGGCTCCCTTAAAACCGGACCACCTTGACCCTCCCGTGAGCTCTGTGTGGGTTGTGTATGTAGAGGTACAGTAGTGGGCAGCAATACACGTTACTCTCTCTGCTACACTGTAAAGATATGTAGAGGTACAGTAGTGGGCAGCAATACACGTTACTCTCTCTGCTACACTGTAAAGATATGTAGAGGTACAGTAGTGGGCAGCAATACACGTTACTCTCTCTGCTACACTGTAAAGATATGTAGAGGTACAGTAGTGGGCAGCAATACACGTTACTCTCTCTGCTACACTGTAAAGATATGTAGAGGTACAGTAGTGGGCAGCAATACACGTTACTCTCTCTGCTACACTGTAAAGATATGTAGAGGTACAGTAGTGGGCAGCAATACACGTTACTCTCTCTGCTACACTGTAAAGATATGTAGAGGTACAGTAGTGGGCAGCAATACACGTTACTCTCTCTGCTACACTGTAAAGATATGTAGAGGTACAGTAGTGGGCAGCAATACACGTTACTCTCTCTGCTACACTGTAAAGATATGTAGAGGTACAGTAGTGGGCAGCAATACACGTTACTCTCTCTGCTACACTGTAAAGATATGTAGAGGTACAGTAGTGGGCAGCAATACACGTTACTCTCTCTGCTACACTGTAAAGATATGTAGAGGTACAGTAGTGGGCAGCAATACACGTTACTCTCTCTGCTACACTGTAAAGATATGTAGAGGTACAGTAGTGGGCAGCAATACACGTTACTCTCTCTGCTACACTGTAAAGATATGTAGAGGTACAGTAGTGGGCAGCAATACACGTTACTCTCTCTGCTACACTGTAAAGATATGTAGAGGTACAGTAGTGGGCAGCAATACACGTTACTCTCTCTGCTACACTGTAAAGATATGTAGAGGTACAGTAGTGGGCAGCAATACACGTTACTCTCTCTGCTACACTGTAAAGATATGTAGAGGTACAGTAGTGGGCAGCAATACACGTTACTCTCTCTGCTACACTGTAAAGATATGTAGAGGTACAGTAGTGGGCAGCAATACACGTTACTCTCTCTGCTACACTGTAAAGATATGTAGAGGTACAGTAGTGGGCAGCAATACACGTTACTCTCTCTGCTACACTGTAAAGATATGTAGAGGTACAGTAGTGGGCAGCAATACACGTTACTCTCTCTGCTACACTGTAAAGATATGTAGAGGTACAGTAGTGGGCAGCAATACACGTTACTCTCTCTGCTACACTGTAAAGATATGTAGAGGTACAGTAGTGGGCAGCAATACACGTTACTCTCTCTGCTACACTGTAAAGATATGTAGAGGTACAGTAGTGGGCAGCAATACACGTTACTCTCTCTGCTACACTGTAAAGATATGTGACATAAACAAGGTATGGACCAGATATACTCAATCATGGGCAATATTGACGGTGATTTACCTTTCCATCTTTGAATATAACAGGTTTATTATCATCAACATACTGTTCAATGGGTAGATTATTATGGACACTTTAATTTCCCTTTTTTGGGGCCTATATTTGTTTGCAGTGTGCCAGGACCCATCAAGGCCATTTCAAATCCTTACCGTTATCATCTGTTGATCTTGGATGGTCTCGTTGAACAAATGGGCTCGATATCACCTGTGCCTCATTACAAGCCATTGAATTAAGCAATCTCTAACTCAACGACGACTAGAGTAATCAAGCTAATATTTATACCATTTAGGAAGGGTCAGGGAGGGAATAGGTGTGGAAAATTACAGCCCGTTTGCTCCTGCCCTTCATAAGTTACAAGAGGTTACAGTTAAGATGTGTGACCGAACTATACAATGCGGACTATACACAATATCCGTAACTGTGAACGCGCTTATCCTCTCGCGTCGTACACATGCTTAGACCCGGAGTCTTGGGAAAAAAAAAAAAAAAAAAAATGCAAAAAAATTAAAATGGCATGAAAAGGGTAATGAAGGTGTCCATAATAATCTTACTCATTAAAACGCATATTGTTGGCAATAAGCCTATCTCACTCAAGGATAGAAACCGTATATGTCACTGGTAACTACTATATGTATACGACATTCCTAGCCAATCACTATGATATACTATAGTCGTATTTCCCAGCTGATGGTAAATTGGCATGTTCACAGCTTGATTATTAAGTCATTACGAACAGTCTGAAGTGAAATATGTTGCTAATAATGAGACTTGGCTTTAATATTATACAGAAACGTAGTAGTTTCCTTTTTTTCATTAAGTATCGGGACTGGTCGGTATTGAATCTCCTAATAAAGTTGCCGACATGTATACAATGGAAGACTTGCTAAACCTCTATTATGTGGATAAACCCTTTAGGCGATATCACACGAGCGCTTTGTCCGTAAATTTTGTCAAGCAATTGTAGCGTGGCAGCTTTAAAACCTCAGTAATGTCAGAATTCAGCCATCTTGTATAATCTACCTTCATTCTAGTTTCCCATTCCCATCCGATAAAGACTAAACATGCTTCTATAAACCACTTGCTCATCGACCGTATTCCCGATAGTCTGGGTTGACTGTTAACTGAGGCATAGTCCATGTACAGGTACAGGTATATATGTAATATGGACTGAGGTACGGGGTAATACACATAGTCCATGTACAGGTACAGGTATTATGGAATATGGACTGAGGTACGGGGTAATACACTCGCATCCTTCAGGGCACATTTTGACTTATATTTTTTTTTTTGTATTATATATTTTTTTCTGGATCCTCTTCTCCCTCATGTTTACCTCCATCAGTTTTGAGATTTTAAGACGTTTGCTCCATTAGTTTGGCGATTTTAAAACCTTTCGCCCCAATTCTGTCAATTTAAAGATCTTTCGCGCCAGTTAGATGTAATTTTTTTCCTGGCGAGCGATAGCGAGCCTGTATTGTAGGAGGAACCGGCCTTCGGCAGGGACATTTTTCTACCGGTTCCTTCTAATATTACAGGCTCGCTAGCGATGGCCAGGAAAAAATTGACACATGAATGGAAGGAAATGTCTTAATATTGACAAGGAAATGGGGCGAAAAATCTCAAAATCGCCAAAGTAATGGAACGAACGTCTTACATTGTCAAAACTAATATGCTAAACATGAGGGAGAAGGGAGTCCAGAAAATGCGAATACCTCCCCCTTAACTATTCAAATGGGCCAGTGTCATTTGAAAGTCTTACTGGTTGTACCTATTGATCTTAGATGGCCTTGTTGAACAAATGTACACTTTTGTATGGGCTCGATAAGTATGTTTGTCATATTTCAAGCCATCTATTACATAACTTTAACAACATATCTACATATTTTGTGACCGGGTCTATTATTTAAAATCACTCCAGTATTCCCTTCTTATATCTAAAGTTAAGTTCGTTTATCTGAGCTATCAACTGAAGTCCCACTCCTTGTTAGTTATACTATATTTAGGGGAGGTGTGGTGGAGTGGTCATGCCACTGGATTGGTAATCCAATGGACCCGGGTTCAAATCCCGATATGTCAATGGGAAGATATTATTGGGATTGAATTTGTGCTGTACCTAGTATCAGTGCATTACCACAAAGCCCACCGAAATGCCAAAAAAAATACCCTCATTGTTCCCTGATTAAATAACACTGTATGAATATTCCCATATTCAAAATATGTTACAGGGGGACAATGCCTAGTGAGTTCACTGCTCAATAGGTGGCGTTCTGAGAGTGAGGGTCTGAGTCTGGAGGGTGAGACGGTGAAGCACTTGAGCGAAGCAACCGGCCGCTTCAGAGATGGAGCTGCTTCGAGCCATGATGGTTGCTTCACATGTCTCACTCCCCAGACTGGAACAAGACCTCACGGGCTTCACCGTGTTGAGCGGTGGAATGTACAGGCTCTCAGCCTATGCCCGAGAGGGAGTAGTTGGAATATAGAAGACAAAAAAAAAAAATATATATATATACAGGTATAACTTGAAGATATACTGCTATGTGAAATTAGAGAAAAAAGTGCTTGTTAATGCGATAAATAAAGGTAATTATATTAAGTATAGCTCAGCAATATTGTTGGAAAATATCTGTATTTATAAGGTTGATAACACTTTTACCATCAGCGTTATAAAGGTGATCGACTCAGTTCCATAACTTTAGATAACAATTTATTTACAAACAGTACAAAGGTAGCTAGATCTTATCTATACGTAACACACTAAATCTGCACGTGAGCTTTTTCCATTCAAATATTTTAATCGAAATGTGTATTTTTCTTAAATTTTAATAGCATTGTGAGCATTTTATTTTGTATAACAATGTTATGCTCACTAATTCACCAATCTCTCTCTCTCTCTTGCTCTTCTAATATATATATATATATATATATATATATATATATATATACTGGTATATATATTATTATTTTCTATGTGTATGAAGGAGACAAATGGCAGGGTACCTGTAACGAGTGTCTGCCCGAAAGCCAAAAGAGTGGCAGATAGCCAAATTCATGGGACGTTGGAGTAAAAATGACTGGACACACGAAGTTTATAGCAGTCTAAGTCACTTCACACAAAGTACATTGTAGGGTTAATACATGATGAATGATTGCAGCTGCCGAGAATCGAACTCAGGACCCACAAACAGGACGACAATACTCTACCATTGTACTGCCAAGAAGAGCACTGTCGTCATATTTGTAGGTCCCGAGTTCGAATCTTGGCAGTTGCAATCATTCATAATTTATCAATCCTACAATGTACTATGTGTTTAAATGTTAAGGATGTTTGTATAATATAATTATATAAATTAATGTCGTATTCATTGGCATATCTTTCATTATATATATATATATATATATATATATATATATATATATATATTATATATATATATACTGTATATACAGTATATATACAGTATGTGTGTGTGTGTGTGTGTGTGTGTGTGTAAACTCACAACTACACGTGAGTAGATACAAATTATTTGTCCCTAGCCGAGAATCGAATCCACGTTCTTAGAGTTAAGAGCCAGCAAGCATACTACCAACTATGCTATGACCTCGTGGATAGAAATAGTATCCTCGTGCGAGATATATCCAGATTCAGCAACACTATTGGGTTCTAGCATAGTTGGTAGGATGCATGGTTCTTATTCCTAAGATATCCTGGGTTCGATTCCCGGCTAGGGACAATAACATGTATGCACTCACGATTATAAGTTGTTACGAACTGGCACTCGGGTACACAAGGGCTCTCAATCATGACTCGAATACGGCTCGCTGCCACAACGGAAACACACGATCCCAACCCCTGAGTACTGCCAGCCGAACAAAAAACACCAATACCCTCCAGAGTTCAATCTGCTATGCAGGATTCGAAGTTGCATAATAAATCGTAGGCAGTGTCCACCATTCTTTAACTGTCTTCGTGGTGCGATGCATAAGGTGTTGATTTTCGGTGTGAGCATCCTGGATTCGAATCCACGGACTGCCACATGTGTTTGTAAATTTCATTAATCGATTTTAGGAGTATAGTTGGTTGTTGGAAGGAACATAATAACGGGGTATACAAGAACTCGGTACTAGTGTTCAACAACAGACTAATAAAGAGACAGGAATGATCTAGTCTGGTCAACAATCAAACAATGAAGTAAAAACAACAACACCAAAGATTCCAAAGAATAGTGTTGGCCGAAGCCGAAGTAATCCACCCTTGACTAAGAACTTAAGAAGTCCTCCACCCTCTACTTCGGATCGGCACTATTACGTTACGTTAATTAATAGTCCTTAAGCATCGAGCAAGGAATCTTCTGAAAAAAGTTAGATGCTTCTCGGATGCTCGTAAGAAGTACGTATCGGATTTTGAACAGTAATTCAATAAGCAAAAACACTGGCAATTAAATACTATTAAAGGTTTAAATTGGCATAAGAATAATTAAAAGAATATGCAATAGTAAATGGCAAACATTAAAAAGAAGTATTCCGCAAATGCAACGGCAATAGCCTACTCGGATTGTGCTCGTGGGCCACTAATCACTAAAGTAGCCAAGCTTGCAACACATGAAATCAATAGTGCATAAACAATATCATACATAAGGAAAGCTTCAATACTATTCTGTATCTACTAATCGAGTAAAGTCTAGCTGGGGTACTGTAGGCAAAAAGGTAGCAGTGACTGAGCAAAAACGGCTCGTAGCCTAGCGAAGTCCTCACAACTGTTTAAAGTATTACGTTAAAACTAACAAGTGCACTTTGAGAAATCCAGATCCCTTGTATCTGGTTTTTTCCCGGCTCCTTGACAAAGTAAAAACAAACTGTTAATAAAATACAGGGTGGTTAGGCTCTTGCTCTCACGCACTGTAAATTATTAACTCAACACAGTCAGCCGCGAAGACAACCTAGGCTTCACTGAACCGAAACGAGTATGCAGGTTTATAGCTTAACCACTGCATCAAACAACAACTTGTAACACAGAAAAGCCTTACCCCAGTCTAGCATTACCTAGACTAGCAGAAAACAGGAATAATAATAATAACACACAGGGAAATGCATATACAAGTGCAACAAACATAAATCAATCCTATTCTAAGTTAACCCTTCCAAAATAGGCTATCTAATAGGCAAGTATCTCGTGAGAACTCAAGCGATAATACGTTGGCTGACTAGCTCTGCACCAACGGGACCATGGAAGTTAAACAGGCAGGGAAAAGAGAAGATAAGAATGTAAGGTAGTAGAGAAAGTTCACATCAGTCAGAAGAATATATATAGTTAGCAAGGGAAATGAGAAGTCGCTCTGCCTAATGAGTTCTGATGAAAAAATGGCTAGACTTCCCTTTTTATACCCGGCCCTCTAGTGAGCCCAACGTGAACTACTAAGGACCGCCCACTGACAACCATTACGTAATTTCTCTCTCTCCTCTGGGATAGACAAAGGCTCCCCTAGCACTGAGGGGGGGGGGGGGGGGGGCTAGTGAGTTAGGCCCACCTCCCGCCTGGCGCACCCACTGACCCCCAACTGTGGCTGTTTCTTTTCCCATCATTACAAATAAGTTTTACACACAATACTTATAACTAATGATATAAAATAGAGCTCGTTGACTCAGATGAAAACAAAATACATATTCATAATACTTATAGTACAACGGCTCACATGAACTAAGTTAGGAAACTCTACATAGACTACAGCCAAAGTTCCTGCCCTGACGATCCTAGCGAGAGTGGGGCATGACTAGGCGTTTTGTACAGCATGCTCACACTGGACATGCGTCACACCTCCCCCAAGATTTTACTTGCTCAACCCTGAGCTAAAATCTGACAAACACAGAACCCCATCAAGCCCCTCACACCCAGCGACCGCATGACACTAAAACAAAGCTGAGTTTATCACCAAAACACATCTTATTATTAAAAAAAAAAATCACATTTTATAACTCCTCCCAACAAT
>JBAKBP010017712.1:0-48346 GCA_037953745.1 Lithodes maja | reverse complement strand
GTTAAAACAGTTCTTCAGTAGAGCAGTTCAAGAAGACAGTAAATAGTATTTTACATACTCTGTAATGAGTGTAGTGCACTAATCAGTCTCTCTCCTTCCACTACGAGTGTCTCCTCGGAATGGACCGTAAGGTCTCTGAGATACCAGCTATAAAAATCCGGGGTAGACAAAGCTAGGTGCCATACGACTATTCGAAACTCCCGGGCTGGCAGGTGGCAGCTCGGTGAGTGAGTGTGGCTGATGTACGATGCCTCCAGTTTTAGAGTGAGACTCATATACACCACTCGAGCATCATGTGTGCCTCCACAGTGCGTAAAATAACAATAAGTATCACAGAATGTCATTGAAAGTGTAGGTACAGTGTCATAAGTGTGTAAAGTCCAGTGTTGTAAGTGCCAGTGAGTGGGAAGCCTCGCACACGTCCTGGTATCAATGTTGACGGGTTGCCATCTTGCTCCAGGACCATAACAAAACGCAAGGACGAACTAATGCTCTACCACATAACTCTCACATACTCTGTAGCTACATGTGTGCCTCTACAATGCGTAAAAGAAATATTGGAAGACATGAAAAATGGAAGTAAAACTAAAGAAACAGTGGCACAATGTATGCCAAACATTATATGGTTCGATTATTTTTTGAAGATACTAGACCATCTTTATGATAAAGACACAAATAATAATAATAATAATAATAATAATAATAATAATAACAAAGTAGGTGTGCAGTTTTCGCATTACCAAAAATAAAATAAAAACCAAAAAATAAAACTGCAAACGCAACTCTGCGACCTAGAATTCTGCAAGTAGTATTGAATCTCTTAGGTAAAATTGGTTTATATATATATATATATATATATATATATATATATATATATATATATATATATATATAGTATATATATTGTCACTTAAAACTGAACTTATAACCCGCTTCAGTTGCAAGTGTGCTATAGTTTGTACATAGCCTATGTTTGGGGGAGAGGCCAGCTGCCTTACCTTATGTTTTTTCTTCCCCTCTGTTGCCTCGAGGGGCGAGGTGTTGCCATCACTAGTGCACCGTACAGTGTTGTCCTGAGAGTATAATTACTTTATTTTGTTTGGCCCTTGTGGGATTGTGTTAGTTTATTATAAATTGCACCATGATGTATTATATTTAGTTGATTAGTTCTGTGTTGTTAATGAGAGCACAGGTGCCTGATACAGTTATGTAGTCTGGCTATGCCTGGACCTGTGTTTCCTTTCTCGAGGCTAGCCCGACGGTGCCGCCTCACTCTTGAGACAGGTCCTATACAGAGCACAATCATGTGCTGTGGAGTGATGTCACAGGCTTGCCTTCTTGTTTCCCTTAATAACAGCATATATTCTTTTATTTCCTATTGTATAGTAAGAAGGCAGCTCTGGAGTTATCCTAATCTTACTTATTTTACCCTAACTTTATTAGCATGCATTATAGAGTATTTTGCATTTTGTTAGCCAGGATTACTGGAATTCTTAGATATAAGTTTCACACCCTTCTTCCATTTTTTTTCCTTTATTCTACTGCATTGTGAATTATTATTGTATGTTTATATTGTGTATATTATTGAGGTTGATATCTACAGTGGTTTGGTGACTGGTTTGTTTGGACCAGCGTTTTAACAGCCAGCACCAACCTACTGAGATATCAACCCTTGTGTCTCATGTGTTAGGCTACTGCATTGGACTCTTCCCATTGTTTTTGTTTCGTAATATTCTCGGTTCCTGAGCGACTGGGCATGATATGGATTGTTCTGGGAGTCTAGCAGTATTTTAGTTTGGCACTTTTGCGCACTTAGAAGTACTCTTGACATACTAATAGCACTATCAACCCGAGTCGGATAGGCCTCGACTTTGAGACAGTAGATATGTTTGTGTCTCCTCTTGTACTGCTTTAATAGAGCAGAAAGGAAGATAACCCCTTTTCCTAGAGAACCTGTGTGTCTTAGTGTTGAGTCAGATATTAAAAGCGTGTCTGTTGCAGGGTAGTGTAGTACAGTGGGCAGTGTTGGGTGCATGACTACAGCATTGTTGTCTTTTTGCTACGGCATTTCTTTTTGGACAGTGCTGTGGGCTAAGCTATTGGAGCATCTGCTTTCATCGAAGCTCCCCTCGTAACAATATATATATATATCGCAAATACACATAAGCTACTAAATAGTTTTATACTTACAGCCGGACTTGAACCACCGACAGTCAGAACAAGTGCCCATACTTTAATCCACTATACCACAGCATGATAGAGGATACTTGTGTGCAGTGGATTAAAGCATGGACACTCGTCTTGATTGTTGGTGGTTCATGTCCGCCTGGGAGTGTATATATATATAGGCCTATAATTTCATTAATGATCACATTGAATCTTATACATTGGAATATTGATATATAATAAGGTCAGCGTAACACTATTTTGTAGCATTTTGCATATGAGGAGGTCCCTGCCAGAGGGGCCAACTAGCCACGAGTATAGTTTTGAGTTATTGATGTTTAAAGTTAACATACCATACACTCGTGTGTTGACTCTAACTCGGTTTGAGCGTGACTACTGAAGCACGTCTCGTACAGCGCCTGTGAGTGGTCGGGCGGGCGGCCATTTAATTCCCCACGTCGTAGCCACGCTCTCACTGGCTGGAGCGCTGTTTTTGAAAATGTGGTGAGTTGGCCCCTCTGGCAGGGACCTCCTCATATGGTATAATTAAACTTTAAAATATATATAAGAAAGAAATAGTGACCATAATATGTGACATTCACCATTCACCTTGACCTTTGAATAACGAAAACACAAAATTTGGACAATCATTGCATTGACCAACCGAATTTGCCAGCAAAATTTGGTGAAGATACGTAACCCGTTCAGTACAGTTATGTCGGTTTCATTTCATACTGGAAATTAAGACGATTTTATTTAGTTTATGAAGGGCCTCCATAAAATTAGAAGGCTTTCAACTATCTTAATTAACCCTTTTTACTACCACAGATCCTTTATAAACTCCTGAAAATCGTCTAATTATAACTAGAATACAATAAAAAAAGACGTCACCGGTACAAAAAGGGTTAAACAGTCTAGGAAGAGTTTAAAACAAATTATTACCACTTTTGTTCTTTGACCTTGACCTTTAACCTTAAGTATTAAAATGTATATATATATATATATATATATATATATATATATATACAGATATATACCAGTAAACCCTCGCCATCTCGGACCTCTAGAGGTCGGAAACCCGTACTAGCCGGATTGGCTACGGCCTCTCGGACATGTACTTCCGTAATTCGGACATTTCCGTCATCGTTCCGACTGTCCGACGTTGTCGGATGATGCCCTCACGTCACCGGGCAATAAGGGTGAATATCCGACAAACAGAAGGGACGTCCGACGCCATCTACATCCGGGGCAAATTTTCGTTGCGTGAACTATTAGTCATATGGGATTAATTAGGTTAGGTCCGAACCATCAGGCATATACCCCTATAATGTTCGTAAGCACCAAATAAAAGTTATAATAAATTGTTATAATTAATAAATTATATACAGTAAACCCCCACTAACTATAAGGGTAGTATTTGTCATTAATATGATAAATTTCACATGGAAAAAAAAAAAAAAAAAAAAAAAATATCCCCTTACTGTAGGCCTAATCCCTCCCCTCCCTGTCCCAAGCCTCAACTCCGACCCCTTTACTGTGGTGATGTTGATAAGCCTATCTTATTTTTTATTTATCTATGTGCTGGAAGGATAATACATTTTTTAATTCCATCACATTAGAAATGATTCAAAGATTACAAAAAGTCCAAATAAGACATAGTTATGTTAATGTATAAGGGAGTTAGGTAGATGAATTAGAGAGATAGATAGATAGAAAGAGAGTGTATATCGAGGGGAAAAAACAAAACAAAAAATCTATCAAACGTAAATCATCTCTCTGCTGGCACGCACGGAGGGGAGAGTTGAAATATTTTGTTGACTATCTTATTTATTATTTATCTATGTGCTGAAAGGATATTATATTTTTCAATTCCATCGCATTAGAAATTATTCAAAGATTACAAAAAGTCCAAATAAGACATAGTTATGTTAATGTATAAGGGAGTTAGGTAGATATGCATTAGAGAGATAGATAGATAGAAAGAGAGTTGCAGAGGTGGAGTGAGCGATTTTATGTGGAAAAAATCTAAAAATACCCTGGCAAAAAACTTCCGAACCATCTGTAAATCTCGGTAAAAAATTTGTAAAGTCGAGCCAAAGTGTTTGTTGTGCGGGCAAGGGGTAGTACTATGCAACCTTCGGTAAAGTGAAAATTAGTTGCAAGAGTGTTCGTTGTGCAGGGGTTTACTGTACTGTGTTTTGTATTACAGATTATAGGGTTCGAATCGGGTTGTCTTCGTTTTCTAGGTTGACGCGGACGTCTCTCTTGAGGTCGGATTTTTTCCGTAGTCTCCGATTTCATTGTTGTCTCGGACGGACATTGGTTAGGTCGGATTTTATCCTCTGTTAGGTCGGATACAAGCCGGACTCCGGACATCTCGGATTTTCGGTCATCTCGGACTGGGTCTCCCCCCAATTAGTCCGAGATAGCGAGGGTTTACTTTTATATATATATATGATTGAAATGTATGTTATCTAAGTAAAATGCAACTAACAGTCGTCAGCTTATCGAGAGTTTAGTATTTTTTTTATGATGAAGGTTAACAGTTGACCTTGGCCTGTGACCTTGACCTGTATGTAGGATTATATTTGTGCTTGCTTTGATGTAACCCTAGAAATTCAAATAAGTGCAAGGAGTTAGGGTCAAAAGTACAAGGTTTGTTCGATATGTGTGGCGCTGGTAGCGGGGTGGATAGGACTAGGCCAGTAAGTGACAGCCTTGAGGCAGTGATGGCCAGAGTAGACAAGTTAGTGGCGGAAAATGTGGCACTCAAGGCTCAGCTTAAGGAATATGAGAGCCACCTGAGTGAGGAAGTAAAAGTAATTAGTGAGGTAAAAAAAAATAGTGGACAAGGGAAGAGAGTGCAAAGGTGGTATCCCGTGAAGAAATTGTGAAGGAGCAGAAGTAAGAGAGAGAAAAGGTAAAGAAAGAGTTTGAAAAATATTTAGTGCAAGTTTTAAAGAAGAAAGAGAAGGTAGTGAGAGACACAATAGATAGAGGTAAGTGTGTAATAATCTTTGGAGATGTAACCCTAGAAAATCAAATAAGTGTGTCAAATTAATTACAGATCATCAGTTAGTTTCAGAGGTATTAAAGGAATAGTTGACCTTGACCTTTACCTTTACCTTCATGATGTCTGAAAATTTAGCATTTTAATTTTCCCTTAGAGTACAACTGTCTCAACGAATTTTGTGAAGTTTACATGAATAGTAAAGAAATGAGCATATTGACCTTATATTTGATGTTAACCTGTGACCTTGACCTATCAAATGGAATTATGTTTATTCTTGTATGGCCTTGGTATACAGTAGGAATTCCGAATATGTATGATATGCCTAATGAGAATCTCAAATTAAATAGGAAATACTAGTAAAAATCATATTTCGACCTTTAACCTTGACCTTTGACCTTGACCTTCGACCTTAGAATTTCTTATCAAGGATTTAGTTAGCTTAACAGCAATGTTTGTATTAACTTGCATTATGAAAACTTATTGATTACAAATAGTGATCATATACTGTCATTATCCTTTGATCTTTGACTAAAAATAAAATATATATATTTGGATGGTCGTCGCATTGACTAACTGAATTTGCCTGTATAATTTAATGACAATACATTAAACAGTCAAGGAGGAATTTAGGGAAAATGACAAATACTCTTGTTATGACCTTGACCTATGACCTTAACTATTACAATATTTACGTGAAATTTGATATATATGATATTTAAATAAGCCATAACACAGCCAGTTTTCTAAAAATTTGAATACATTTGTTTAAGAAATAATAAAAGTTGACCTTTGACCTTGACCTTTATGTAAGAGTACATTTATGTTTGCATTGACATTATCCATGACAATCAAATAAGCATGCCTAATTTCATTAAAACCCATCAGATAGTTGCATATATATTAGTATAACAGTTGACCTTGACCTTTATGTCTCAACATTTTTAATTTTCCTTTTCACTTAAAGTGCAACTATCTCACCAAATGTTGTAAAGTTTGCATGAAAAGTAAAGAAAATAGCATATTGACCATTTATTTGCCCTTGACCTGTGACCTTGACCTTTCATATGGAATTTAATAGTTTATTATATTACCTCAGCCTAAGTATTCCGAATATACATGGTAAGCCTAGTGAGAATCTAAGAGTTAGTATAAGAAATACTAGTAAAAACCTATTTTGACCTTTGACCTTGAACTTTGCCTTACCCTTTAGTATATTTATCTAAAATTTGGGTAATACGATAGCAAAGTTAGCAGTACCTTGTATAGTGAAAATGAAGACATTTGAATACAAACTAAAAATATAAAGTATAAGTTGACCTTTGACCTTGACCTGTGACCATGACCTTTAGGTAAGAGTATTTTAAATTTTTGTTCATTGACATTGACCAGGAAAATCAAATAAGTAGGACTAATTTCATTAAAACCCATCAGTTAGTTTTATATATATGTATAGAATAGTTGACCTTGACCTTTGACCTTCACCTTGACCTTCATGATGTTTCTCAAATTGTGTTATTTTCCTTTTCATTTAAAGTGCAACTATCTCACCAAATGTTGTGAAGTTTGCATGAAAAGTAAAGAAATTAGCATATTTACCTTATATTTGACCTTGACTTGTGACCTTGACCTTTCATACGGAATTGAATAGTTTCTTTTATGACCTTGACCTAGGTATTCCGAATATCCATGGTAAGCCTAGTGAAAATCTAACAGTTATAAGAAATAGTAGTACAACACTTATTTTTACCTTAGACCTTGGCCTTTGACCTTACCCTTTAGAATTTTTATCTAAATTTTGGTCAATAAGATATTGAGGTTACCACTAGCCCTAACTTGTATAGTGAAAATGAAGACATTTGAGTAAAAACTAAAACACATGAAATATTGACCTTATTTTTAACCTTGACCTTTGACCTTAACCTTTTAGTTAAATTGAAATATTTCTTTTTGACTGACCTTCACATTGACCAAATGTATATAAATGTATGAAATTTGGTGAAAATCCATCGAACGGTCTAGGAGTTACCGGAAGGATGACAGACGACGACGGACAAGCTGAATGATGTTGCACAGTATCCGGGCGGGATCTGTGTGCGCGATACCATTCTGCTTCACAGAGTTGATAACGTAGAAGTGCCGCTTTGTCCAAAATCAAAACCGTATACCCAACTCTGCGATGGGTTACCGTTATCTATGATCACTACTATTACCACCATCATCACTACAACTACCACTATCATCACTACAACAGTCACCATCGTCATTACACCATTACTATCACCATCGTCACTAACATCATCACTACTGTCATCATTATCACTACAACTATTACCATCACTTCTATTATCACCATCATCTTACAATCATTACTACGGTCTCCATCACTTTACTACTATACCCATCATCAATACGACTAGTACTATCACCATCATCATTACTACTGTCACCACCAGCATTACTACTAGTAATTTCATCATCACTACTACTACCATCATCATTACTATCACCATCATCCCTGCTGTTACTACCATCTCTGCTACTGTCATCATCAGTAATATCACCATTATCACTACTATCAACATCATCACTAATAATATCACCAAGAATACTGGAGGATTCGTCCAGAAAGCAACTCGCCCCCAACGGGGGGCGACAATCGTCGCGTTGACCAACTGAATTTGCCTGCAAAATTTATTGACGATATATTAACCCGTTCAGTACCAATTCTGTCCTTTTCAGTTTAGACTGGATAAGATTAGACGATTTTATTCAGTTTAATTAGCAGGCTTTCAACTATCCTAATTAACCCTTTTCCCACCAGAGATCCTTCTTAACCCTTATTTAGCGGGTGGTAAGGTATTTTGCACCGCGCCACCCAGCGGGCATAATCCCGAAATATTCGCTCACTTTCACTCGCCCTAGCGCCGTTACTATGGCTCCAATGCGAACGAAACGATCATTTTTGGAAAGAGCAACTCTTCGTCTCCCCATATAAGTCTATTATGGATGTTATGAGCGAGTGTAGAGGGTGGGAAGAGGTGAGGAAGAGGAGGTACTTTTTGGTCTATTTCCCGGGCGCGTTCGGATGCTTTCGCTTTGCCCTGACTTCGGACTCCTGCGCGTCTACTATTCCTTCGGTAATCGGTCTTATTTTTCTCTTATTTCTCCTTATTTCTGTATTCTCTCTCTCTCTCTTTCTTTCTCTCTCTCTCACTCCTGTCTGTCTCTCTCTCTCTCTCTGGCTCACTCGCTTTCCCTCTCTCGCGCGCTCTGTCTCTCTCTCTTCCTCATCCGTATATGTAATTCTCATTAATATTTTCTCTAATCTCTCTCACTCCTCCTGTCTGTCTGTCTCTCTCTCTCTCTGGCTCGCTCGCTTTCCCTCTCTCGCACGCTCTGTCTCTCTTCCTCATCCGTATATGTAATTCTCATTATTATTTTCTCTAACTAATCCCTCTATTTAATTTATTTGCTTGTAATATTTCTATATTATTATATCTTTTTCACTCTCTTTCTTCAGTTCAGTTTCTGTATTCTCTCTCTCTCTTCCTCATCCGTATATGTAATTCTCATTATTATTTTCTCTGATCCTTCTTTCTTTATTTGCTTGTAATATTTCTGTATTATTATATCTTTTTCACTCTTTCTTCAGTTCAGTTTCTGCATTCTCTCTCTCTCTCTCTCTCTCTCTGTTTCGCTTGCTTTTCAGGAATGTTTGTTTTGTTTTATAATACGCTATAAAATGCTTGCAATCAAACTCTCAAGCAATTTCAAGGTCACATGCAATTGTAAATGTATAGGTAGACCCAGAGAGGAAGAGACAGAGAGAGAGAGAGAGTGTCGTGATAATATAACAATTTTACATATGTATCATGTATATGATAAAATAATATATATGGTATATATTATGTTCCCCACAATCATATAATGCCAAGCACAAATATTCAATCTTTCGTTGTTTGTATTACCGTAAGAAATTTACTGAACGCCTGAAAATAATACGCTATAAAATGCTTGCAATCAAACTTTCAAGCAATTACAAGGTCACATGCAATTATAAAAAGGTATATTGTAGACCACAATCTTCGCCAAGCTTCGTTGTTGCCTGTATTATCGTGAGAAATGTACCGTACACCCTGGTTATCGTGAAAAATTTACCGAACGCCTGCAAATTATACGCTATAAAATTGCTTGCAATCAAACTCTCAAGCAATTTCAAGGTCACATGCAATTATAAATGTATAGGTAGACCCAGAGAGGAAGAGAAAGAGAGAGGAGGAGGTCAAGAACATCTGCTAGGTGTGATTTTCCCTGGGGGGGAAGATTAGTTAGGGCGTGCCCTGGCCTATATCAGACAAAGACAGAGAGAGAGTATCGTGATAATATAACAATTTTACATAATTTATGTATCATATTATATGATAAAATAATATATACGGTAGGCTAAGACGGGGTAATTTCGCCGCGCCGCTAATAATCTGCATTCAAACCCCGATATTTCCGAAACTATTGCATGGATGCGGCCGCAGTTTGGCTTAGGTTGTAGAGCAGTTTTGGTTTAGGTTGTAGAGCAAGTTTGGCTTAGGTTGTATAGCTAGTTTGGCTTAGGTTGTAGATCAAGTTTGGCTTAGGTTTTGTTGCAGTTTCGCGGGGCCTGGAGCCGGGGCTAGCGGCGCGTCTGACGGTATGGTCGGGTGTGTGTGAGGTGGGTGGTTTGTATGTGTGTTTCTTTGTTTGTATGTTTGTGTGTGACACAGTGTTGGCAGTAGCTGTCAGCTGCTGCCTGGTACTTTGTACTAGCAACCTACACGCCGCACCCACACGAGACACGTCCACACCCGCACTAAATACTTCCACACCTGTAGGCCTAATAAATACGTCCACAACCGCACAAGACACATCCACACCCGCACTACATGTCCACAACTCCACACCCGCATTAGACACGTCCACACCCGCACTAGACACAGTGGCGCCTAGGCCTATACATGTGACACACCTGCATCTCTACCCGCCCTGTTCAGTTGTGTGTTGTGCGTGCAACGTTTTTCTATTGGCATGTTTAGTGTCAGTTTGTGTTTGTGAATGTTTCATTGCTTTTACCTGCGCGCTAGTGTTTTGTCTGGCCATTACTCATATAATGTTATCTAGTTTCCTAGCTAGATGATGCGTAAAATAGGTCGCGGCGAAATTACCCCGCCGGGCGGGGTAATTTCACCCCGAGAGTGACTTTTTTTTTTAAATTCGGCAGCATGACCAAAACATTATATATATTTTTTGTTTTTTGAGCATCTATAGCAGAAAGGCTGAATGTATAGGTAAACATTTTTAAATTTAAAAATTCCATTTGTGGCAGTTTCTATTCGTCAAAATACGCGATTTTCTGCGAAATTACCCCGTCTTACCCTACATATGTTCCCCACAATCATATCATGACCGCTCGCCACGGCCGCTGTGGACCAACTGAGATGTACTCCACTTACATCCACCCTCACTCACTCGCTACATACGTAATTATATAAAGAAATTACCGTATTTTAGTGATTTTGCCCTTCGGTTGCACGATTGTTGCAAGACAACCAGTGATCGTAGACGGATGATTCGGGTGTCATTGGAAAGCTCAATTTACGCCCTTTCAGGGATATATACTTGTATTACGCTCTGGGTCTTGTTTATGCATGAAAAAGAGCATGGAAACAACCCCATTTATGGTAAAAAAAAAACCCACTGGGCGGCACAGTGAAATATACTCCACCACCCGCTCGTAAGGTGATAAAATGCTTGCAATCAAACTTTCAAGCAATTATAAAATGTAAATTGTACTTCCCAACACCCACACCAGTATGTTCTTTGTCAAGAACGTTTCCATTTTGCTCAACGGTCTGTGCAACATCAACCACAACATTTGCGACACGCAAATTATGCTTGGGGTGAAAGCCTATGATCGGCATATTTTCGTCTTCCGAGTCATCCACACTATCAAAACTCTCACCCAGACCTTCCATGGTTTCATTCAACAGCCTATTAGAAAGTTCTGAAGAGTTCAGCATGATATCTAGTTACTGGGCGGTGAGTCGGGTGTGATGAGTAGGGTGGCGGCCTCCGAATCGGACACGGGCAAATCTTGACCTTCCATTACGGCTGCTTGGTCACACAGTGGGGATGTGTGGGTGGGACCTTGTAGTACACCGCCTGACCACCTGGTTTCGCTTTCCACCTAAATTAGGGCGGGAATATGCCCTCGGACTTAAGGCGGACCCCGCTATTTAGTCCAATTTTCTCGATTCGGACTTAAGTCGGGCCCCGATCTTTAAGGGTTAAGCTCAACAAAATCGTCTAGGCTAATAGCCAGAATATGATAAAAAGACGTCGCCAGTACAGAAAGGGTTAAACAGTCTAGGAAAAGTTTGGGGAAAATTATTAACACTTATTTTTATCTTTGACCTTGACCTTTGACCTTAAGTATTAGACTATTTACATAAAATTTATATATATATATATATATATATATATATATATATATATATATATCGTATATATATTATATATTTAAAATTCAAATAACAGTCAGCTTATCAAAATTTTAGCATTTTTTTTTATGATGAAGGTTGACTTTTGACTTTGACCTGTGACCTTGACCTTTATCACTCAAGCCGCGGGACACGACAATAGTCGAGTGAGAGAACCATGGCCTATTCAGCGGGACCCGAAATTATACGGGTGGGATTTTGAACACAGTATCGGCTCTGAGAGAGAGTCCACGCGTTGGGAGGGCTCTGACCGTTCAGCGGGGATCTAGTCCCGCCACTGACGTCCCCACCACACCTCTACACATCCCAGGCCTCGCGAGACAGAGTAAAATCTGAGGAAATTACTGTATTTTAGGGTTTTTGCACTCGTGTTGCAACATCATTGCAAGAGAACCCAAGGTCGTAGAAGGATGATTCAGGTGTCATTGGAAAGCTCTATTATCGCCCTTTCACGGATACATAATTGTATTATGCTCTGGGTCTAGTTTATGCATGAAAAAGAGCATGGAATGAAGCTCGTTTAGGGGTAAATATATATTATGTAGGATAATATTTGTTGCTTGCATTGATGTAACCCTTGAAAATCAAATAAGTGTGCTAAATTTAATTAATGATCATCAACTAGTTCCAGAGGTTTTAACACATTACGAGCGGGTGGTCTGTGGCCGTTTTGGGCCTTTTCAGGCCATTCTGACTGCTATATCAACCATCAGCATGAAAGGAACTTTATTGTGCCAAAAACTAGGCGGAAATCGCTACACAATGACACCACATACAGCTACGTAGCACTCGTGGAGCCCTGACAGTGTTACCTCAAAGATGGAAGTTTAGCGGATTTTGCTACATTGTTCACTTTTCGCGAACTATTGGTCACACTGTCATCCTCCCGCGCGGTGGAGGAACTGGAGTTAGTGTGGGCCGGGAGGCCACAGATGTCGGACGTATGGTTCATTACTATTCCACCCATTTTCACTCGATTTTCACCCATTTTTCACCCGTTTTTTGCCAGTTTCTTTAACTCGACATAAGTCGCGCGCCGCTAGACAAGGGTTAAAGGAATAGCTGACCTTTATCTTGACTTTCATGATGTCTGCAAATTTAACATTTTCATTTTCATTTAAAGCACAACTGTCTCAACAAATGTTGTGAAGTTTACATGAATAGCAAAGAAATGCGCATATTGACCTTATTTTTTACCTAGACCTTTGACCTTGACCTATCAAATGGAATTATGTTTATTCTTGTATGGCTTTGGCCTAGGCATTTCGAATATACATGATTTGCCTAGTGAGAATCTTACATTATATAAGAAATACTAGTACAAATCTTATTTTAACCTTTAACCTTGACCTTCGACCTTTTACATTCTTATCAAGGATTTTGTTAGCTTAACTTAAATGTTCGTATTAATTAGCATTATGAATATGGTGTAATTAGTATAAAACCATATAGATTACAAATAGTGATCATATACTGTGACCTTGACCTTTGATTACAAATAAAATACATATATTTGGATGGTCGTCACATTGACCAACTGAATTTGCCTGTACAATTTGGTGATGATACATTAAACAGTCTAGGAGGAGATTAGGGAAAATGACAAACACTCTTGTTTTGACCTTGACCTTTGACCTTAACTATTACATTATGTGTGTGAAATTTGATATATGTTATTTATGTAATAAACTAACACAGCCAGTTTTCCAAAATGTTAGTAATCTATTTTTAATAAATAATAAAAGTGGACCTCTGACCTTGACCTTTATGTAAGAGTATATTTTTGTTTGCATTGACATTGCTCATGAAAATCAAATAAGCATGCCTAATTTCACTAAAAACCCATCAGTTAGTTTCATATATATTAATAGAAAAGTTGACCTTTGACCATTATATTGACCCTTATGATGTCTCAAAATCAATTATTTTCATTTTCATTTAAAGTGCAAATATATCACCATATTTTTTTGAAGTTTGCATGAAAAGTAAAGAAAACAGCATATCAACATTTTATTTGACCTTGCCCTTTCATATGGAATTGTATACTTTCTTGTATAACCTTGGTCCATGTATTCCTATTATACATAGTAAGCCTAGTGAGAATCAAACAGTTAGTATAACATATACTAGTAAAAAACTTATTTTGATCTTTGATCTTGATCTTTGACCTTACCCTTTAGAACATTGTTCTAAAATTTGGGCAATACGATATCAGGGGTACCAGTAACTTGTATAGTGAACATGAAGACATTTCAGTAAAAAGTAAAATAAATAGTAAAAGTTGACCTGTGACCTTTACCTGTGACCTGGACCTTTATGTAAGAGTTTTTTTTTGTATTTTTTTTCCATTGACCTTGCCCCGGAAAATCAATATGCATGCCTAATTTCATTAAAATCCATCTGTTAGTTTCATATTATTATTATTATTATTATTATATGAGATGCCGGTCTCCAACCAGGGTGCAGACACACGAGCAAGATGAATCAACACAAAACACCCGGAGGCACTGAAGAGAGACTACGGCAACTTAGGAAAAAAACAAAAAAAAAAACATGTATACTGTATAATTATATACTGTACATATTGTAACATCCGTACCGACCGGATGTCATGTGACCAGACCAACCTGTTGAATGTGACTTTACAACCTCGTGGCAACTACTCAACCCTGCTTACGTGACCAGAGAGAGAGAGAGAGAGAGAGAGAGGGAGAGGGAGCCCGGCTACTTCCTGCATACTTGGCATTCCTTGCTTTCCCGCCAAAACTTGCGTGAGAGGGGCGGGACACCTGTGACGTGGTGAGCTTCTAACACCTGGTTGGCTCCACAACACCTGCTTCTCACCTGTAATTGGTCGACGTGTTTCCTGACTTCTGACTGGTTCCGGCACCTGTTTCCTGCCTTCTGATTGGATTAGCTTGGTCCGGGGAATCATATATAAGCCGGAGATTTGATAGTTAAAAATAGTACTTTCTTAGCTAGGGAACACGAGCAGTGTGGTGGGGAGACGAGACAGACTTCACAGGCTTGTATAATAGGGGTTATAATATGTTAAGCAGGTTCCCGAGCGACCTATTACTCGTTAGTTAGGGATTATTCGTGACTATTAATTAACCAGAGGTATGTCGGAAACATACACTCATTTGATTTAGGATTTTGTAATTGGAGAAATTCATATAGGTTGGATTGGAGAGATATTTTGAATTACTGTTTAATATTGGTGATTATAATTAAGGTTTGATTCAGAGATGATTTGTGATTGAATATTGACTACTTTACCTGTTAACACTTAACTGACTTGATGTAAAGCTATTGTCGTTCATAATTAATAATTATAAATTGTACAAGTTTAATACTTAATTGACTTTATGTAAAACTATTTGTCATTCGGAATAGGCATTGTAAAAGTCCTATAAATTATAGTGTCTACTTAAGCCTACTAAACTTTGATTTTTATACTTTAGTGAAATCAGAACGTATGCAAAACGATCCTGAAATTTATCATAACTTTCATTGCTTATTATTTTGATTAATTGTAAAATACCTTATTTACGTTTCTAAATACAATTCAATTTTGTATGTGACTTTCTGATATTTCCTTATCATTTGTATTTGGTCAAATGTCTTTCAGTAATAAGAATAAATAAGATTAAATACTAAAGGGAAAATAATAATGAACTAAGAATAAAGCGATAATATAAATTATACAGAGTATAACAATCTTTAAAGGGTTAACAAACTTAAATTAATTATATAAAAAGATCTTAATACTTTGCTGATAATCAAGATTAATTGAGATATTCTAGTGTCTTAAAACCTTGCTTACATACCGAACATTTGTATTCGTAATTAATAGCCTATTTCATATTAAACATTCAATGTAACTTTAAATAGTTTACTGAATAAATATAATTGAAGTGTATCAGAGTATAAAGGATAATTGTCCCAACAACTGAGGGAAAGCAAGTAACAACAGAACTAACTTTAATATTTTACGTTCTTTTGGCCTTCAGCTGTTTGCTACACTTTCTCATATTAACTGTTCTGTCATTACTTATTTAGTTAACCACTTCTAAATCAAGATACGTAACAATATATTAAACACAGATACAATTAATAATAAAATAGTATGCAGTGGAGGATATCAAGAATAAATATAATACAATAAAGTAGAATAGAATAAGATTAAACAATTATAATTAATGCTGCAAAAAAGCATTCACTCTAGACTTAAACATGGAGATATGAGCTTAATTGACTATCTCATTTGGCAACTTATTCCACAAGTCAACCATGGCCGGCACAAAACACCGTGAAAACTGTGTAGTCGAAAAATTAACACGGCTCATGGCAAGATCATTAAGATTGCTTGTCAATCTAGTTACACGAGCCCAGGCATAGGGCCCAGGCAGAACCCCGTGTAAGGGATGCTGAGGGTTGTTAAAAACTTTAAATAAAATACTAAGGGCACCAACTTTACGTCGATGACACAGATCAAGAGCCAAATGAGGTAGAATAAAACTGATATAATTTTGTGACCTGTCAAGCAACTTGAGATGGCAGTCAGCTGCTGACAACCAGCTGTATACTATATATATTAATAGAATAGTTGACCTTGATCTTTGACCTTTATCTTGACCTTTATGTGTGTTCAAATGTATTATTTTCCTTTTCATTTAAAGTGCAATTATTTCACAAAATGTTGTGAAGTTTGCATGAAAAGTAAAGAATATAATATTGACCTTTTATTTGACCTTCACCTGTGACCTTGACCTTTCATATGGAATTGTATAGTTTATTGTATGAAATAGGCCTAGGTATTCCGAATAGACATGGTAAGCCTAGAGAGAATCTAACAGTTAGTATAAGAAAGACTAGTGAAAAACTTATTTTGACCTTTGACCTTTCCCTTTAGAATATTTACCTAAAATTTGGTCAATAAGATATTAAGATTACCAGTAACTTGTATAGTGAAAATGAGGTCATCTGAGTAAAAACTAAAAAATATGAAATATTGATCTTATTTTTAACCTTGACCTCTGACCTTAACCTTTAAGTTAAAAGGAACATTTCTTTTTGACTGACCTTCGCATTGACCAAATAGGTATACCTATGAAATTTGGTGAAAATCCATCAAACGGTGTAGGAAAAAAAATTCCGGACAGACAGACGGACGACAACAGACAAGCTGACTGGTGGTGTACAGTATACGGGAGGGATCTGTGTGCGCGATACCACTCTGATTCGCAGGGTTGATAATAATGAACCAAACTTTAAGTGCGAATTATGTTGAATAGAAAATTTAAATGAAACGCATATGTTCACTTTCAAAGCATATGCAAACCTGACCAGAAACTTAAGAGGCAAGGAAAGTTTAAATTAAATACTAAATCAGAATAAACTGAAAATGGTAGCTGAGATACTAAGATCAATTTTGAAAAGGATATATATAGAAATAATGTTTGATAGAATAATTGAACAATTAATAAACCATCGATTGATAGACGAACTCCTGGTTAGGAAAAGGTGCCAACAACAACAACAACACCGATGTTGCAGTTGTTGTTGTTGTTATTCCCCAGGCTGCCTGGCCGAACAGCCCCAAGGTCCCGAGCAAGGCCAAGGCCATAGAGCGCCCCCACAAAACCCTCCCTGCTTACCACTAACAAAGCCCGGGTGACCGAAGCCACTCTAAGGCAGGGAGCTGAGGAGGGCGCGGAAACGCCCGGGAAACCAAAACCCCACCCAAGGCCCTGTGCCCCTCAGCAATTATGAAGGGAAAGTTGAGGGGCAAGGGAAAAATGTGACGCTTTGGCTCCCAATCTGCCAACTTTTAGGTTGGCAGTAAGGAGGTCGATCCACGGAAAAGACGCCGTCACTTGAGATCTAGAAGATATATAAGTAAGAGGAACAGTCAGAGTAAGCTATGGGTATGGCAGAGATCGCTCAGCTCTCACTCTGATAGACCAGCCCATCACCACATGACTAGAACCCAATCCTCTCGGCATCAGCTAGGAAAGGCCCTAGAAAGCCGCCTTTGGCGGAGGGATAGCTCCCCTATTTCAACTCCTTTCGGAGTTGGGCACCCGCCCGATGTTGCAGTTGTAGATATCGTATAAGAATAGTTCTATATTTGTGCCAAAAAAGGTGTCGATCGAAAGTTACGGGAAAAAAACCCACTTGTGAAACTATATGATTGTGGTGCCTGTAGTCCACACTCCACCACCACAACAAACTACCGGTGTCCTATAGTCCTACCACTCCAAGTTGGTGTTTCTGAGGGCAAGAAATGGTAGCGCTGAAGGTCACACTTATCATGTGTAATGCAATATCACTGCTGATAACTTGTACACGACCTCTCTCTCTCTCTCACACAATCACAACCACAGGCACTCATTCAACATAGTAACATTCAACAGTTACTTCACTCAGTAGGCTACACACAACAATCTACTTAACGCTGGAGTCACAGGCTGAATAAACATCTTCCAGGGATTACCTGTGAGAATCTGAGAGCCTATCTCGTATTCCAACATGAAAATACTACTGTAGGCCTATGTGTTTGTGGGTGATGAGCTTTCAGTCTTGTGTTTGAAATTGTGAAGTTCATTGTATGCACGTGTCTATGACTGTGTGTTAAATTAATGTGTGTGGCTAAGAACACGTGTATTAAAATGACCATAGATTATAGTTGTGATCCCTATTCGTTCATGAAACAGTTCAGTAAAATAGTTGTAGACATAGTTATACCCACGTGCACCGTATTAAGCTAATCAGGTTATTGTAATACCTCTTGTCTGTCTGTCTCTATGCCCGTTGCAGGAATCCTACAAAACAGGGGTGGCCTGTGATGTAGTCAGTAGCACGCTCGCCTCCTATCCGAGAGGTCCAGGTTCGAATCCCGGCTGATAGAGATGGTTGGCTAATCTCCTCACACCCCTTGCCTCTGTTATGGCGGTGTCACACGAACGATATTTCCGTAAATTTTTACGGGCTATTGTTGTCTGGCAGCTTCAAAATCCAAGTTCAATAAGAATTAAACTAGCTGACACTATCTAACTTTCATCTAGTTTCCGAATCCAATGCAAAAATACCCCTAAATATCACCAGAAAAAACTTGCTCATGGAAAATTTACGGAAAAAGCGCTCGTGTGACAGCGGCTTTCAGCCTAATAGTAAAATAGGTCCACGCCAGGGTAAATAGGGTGCCTTGTGTTCCCTTCGTCCCTTCAACCCAAGAGAGTCCAAGAAATTGTACTCAACTTGGTATGTAGCCTACAGCCGCCAACACTCCCAGCTGATATTGTTTACTTTTGTCTAAACTAATTTAGCTTTTCTTGATTATATGCATTTAACAATCCAACGCATAGTGTAGGTCTGTACCGAAAATATTGTTTATTGACGCTGCTGTATTAATAAACCAAATACATAATATAAGGATGTGGAACAGTCTGTTCTCGGGTGTACCTTTACTTGATCCCCGCCTACAACTGATTAACCTTTGTGTTGATATCCCCCCACCACACCCCTTCTGTTAATGAACCTCATCTGCAACCAAACAGAGCCTATACCACACAGAACATGTAATCCTCCTGGAGCTCTTCTCTTGTATTTGCACTTGCGGCTTTTTTATATTTAACCAATTTTATTTTAATTATATTTGTTCACATATTTAGTATTTTAATATAATTACTGTGCAACCATTACATATTATTGTAATGCACTTGCTCTTTCTCCCGCCTTTTTTATCTATCTGTTTCTATATATATATCCTCTAATTTTCAACAGAGCATCTTTAATGTAATGAAGTCCTTGGTGGATGTGAATGTAGTCGGCAACCATGCAATCAGCTCGACCATTCTAACGAGGTGCTAGCATTCACTTTGTAATTATGATACTGGTATACTGCACCTCTGATGTTTGCCATTGTAGAGAGGGGTTGGAAGGCCATGAGGCGAGTGTCAAAATTATAACCCGCCCAGCTGGTGATCGACCTCAGGCCTTCCGCATACGACACGTTTGAGCGCCAACCCTTACTGCATGCAGGCTCGTAAAGTTCATCATACAGGAGTGTACAAGCTACTTCTGCAGGAAATTGTACATTTATCATGAAGGTGTGGAGATGTTAATAGTCTCACACCTTTGTTTTATGGAATAAAAGTGAATTTAAGTCCATTTCTTTGTAGTAAAGTATTTCGACATCGACAGGGGTAAGATAATTAATTCACAATAATACTAAGCATTACCCTATACATTGGTCAAATACAGCCATCCGTCTACAGCAATTGTACCAGGTAATTCAGGTTTTGGTAATTGTAACAGAGAAGATAACAGGTGTTCAAGAATGAAGAGGTGAATATTTATAATAATTCAAGTATATCTCACAAATACATGTGAGCTACGAACAAAATCTTACAATTGAATAGGGTCATTGCAAATGTGATTGTCATAAGATTTCACTTCTCCAGCAGATATACATACAGTTCGGAAGGCCTGTCAGCAACAACATTACTGTATAGTCAGGAGTTGCTGTTGCTAAGTCAATGGTACAGTAGTAGGCTATGTCATTACTTTCCATACACTGGATCACAAACAGTTATACAGACTTGTCAGAGTGGGATTTAGTTTCAGAATGTCCTCTACTTGCCTGCCATGATATTTGGTGGTAGTCCTGACTTATCCTATGCTTATTCTTCAGCAGTCTACTGAGGATCAATATAGCTGTTGTTGTTTGTTTTCCTTTAAGCTCCCTCCACCCGTCCCTTTATAGTCACCACTTACAGCTTAACCCTTGTCTATCGGGGCCCGACTTAAGTCCGTATCGAAAAATTTGGACTATGTGGCGGGGCCCGACTTAAGTCTGTGTGCAATTTTGGCGCAATATTGGCTCTGAGAGAGAGACGAGCGACGGGAGGAGCCTGGGTTACCATATGACCGCTCGCCACGGCCGCCGTGGACCGACTGAGATGTACTCCAATTACATCCACCCTCACTCCCTCGCTACATACGTAATTATATAAAGAAATTACGGAATTTTAGCGATTTTGCCCTTCGGTTGCACGATCGTTGCAAGACAACCAGTGATCGTAGAAGGATGGTTCGGGTGTCATTGGAAAGCTCCATTTACGCCCTTTGAGGGATACATACTTGTATTACGCTCTGGGTCTTGTTGATGCATGAAAAAGAGCACAGAAACAACCCCATTTATGGTAAAAAAAAAAAGCTGGGCGGCACAGTGAAATATACTCCACCACCCGCTCTTTGAGCGTTAAGGCACATGAGTTATGTCTGAATGTAAAGGTTTGTGGTTTAACTCCCAGTCACCTAGCCAGTGATACGGACATGTAAGGGCCTTGTAGCTTAAGAAATTAACCACAGACAATAATCAACCAAATACCATGATCACATACCTTTATTCAGCTTGAGAATGGTGACACCCTCATGCTTCAACGTTGTTTGGTTCTCTTTTTATCGCTGATTGAGCCACAGCAAGAAACCCAGTCCTTGAGCGTGTGTGTGTATATACGTGTGGGTCAAACAAATTGATCAATACTTGTCTGTGTGTGTACGTATGTGTATGTGCATGTGTGTGTATCGATCACATGGCTTAGCGGAGAGCTACAGTTAGTCTATTGACACCATATGGCATCACCCGGGGTCACAGGGTTAAAGACCTACATCCATATAATAGCATGGCTTACCCTGTGAAAATCCTGGCAGCTTTCCAGGGAGTAGAGGTACAGCTCTGAAGGATAGAGTCCACAAATTGTCAGTCTAGAGTTGCTATTATGCAGGAGTTGTTATGGTTAAAGGTAATATACCATTATATACCAAGTATTATAAACTTCAAGGGCCCCACTAGTCTAGGGTTACTTCACGATTTTCGTCCCCTAGATGGATTGCCTGCCAAGGCTAAAGATTATTTGCAACTCGCCCCTTTAAATAGTTTGACGTGCATTTTGGCCTGTGCTGCAATTCAGCAAAACAGACTGTATGAAATACATTTTGTTTAAATAGTCTTATTAGTATATCAATTCAATGTGGTAATAATTATAAGCACTGTTTGGCTAAGAGCAAATAAGTGCTTCACACAGTAGGTTTTGTAAAAAATGGGACACAGCAAAATGCATAACATAATTTTTCAATTTAAGTTTCTTTGTTGACTTGCAGAAGCTACATGGCAAGTATATATTGTATATATTCCATGATACAGAGGTTGGCTATTCTTAGTTGCAGTTATATATGTGTGGTACTGTACACTACCTAACCATGTAAAGTGTGTAAACCTGGAAAAGGCCTTTGAAAGGGTGCCCAGTGATGTCCTGCAGTGGGCTATGAAAAAACTTGCTGTAGGAGAGTGGCTGATACGTGTGATAATGAAGATGTACGAGGACTTTAACCCTTCTTTGGCGGGGCGCATCATATGTCGAGTGAAAGAAATTTGGACTATGTGGCGGCTCACAACATAAGTCGTGTGGCATTTTCAGCATGTAATGTTGCTGAGAGAGAGAGACAAGTGGTGGCAGGAGAGTAGCGAGCGTATGACTGCTCCAGACCACCGCGATGGACCAACTGACATGAATCCCACCCTCCTCCACCCTCTCACACTCGCTACATAGTGAATTGTGTGGGGAAAGTACCGAATTACATGGTTTTTGCACTCGTGTTGCGCGGTTGTTGCAAGAAAACTAGCAGTCATACAAGGATTGTTGTGGTGTCATTGGAAAGCTCTGTTTATGCCCTTTCAGGGATAGATACTTGTTTTACGGTCTGGGTCTTATTTAGGCATGAAAATGATCACGTAAACAGCCCTATTTTGGGTAAAAGCACCCCGCTGGTGGCTACATATTATTTACCGCCTAGGCCGCTCGTTAGGTGTTAACCCGGGAGCTGCGGGGAGACTCTTAAGAGTTCCCCCGGCGGACTGCGGGAAGACTCTTGTGAGTAAGTAAAATAAAAAATCAACTTTTGACATCGAAAAAAAAAAAAATATTATTTTTATTTTTTTATTTTTTTATTTTTTTTTGGCCCCTGGGCCATGCAAAATCTCAGTCCTCTACCTCCCCTCCTTCCCCACTTTCCTCCTCTCCTTCAGTTATCACCTATTTTCCCTATTATTCCCTTATTCTGAGGTATATTTTCGTGCTAACATTAGCGAGTTGCAAGCAGGGTGTTGTCATCACTGATAGCAAGCGAGTGCAAGAGAGAGAGAGAGAGTATCGATCGACTGTGTCTCAGTGGCCTTGGGGGAAATTGGCGGGATAGCAGTTTGCCTCACCCATACATTATACAACTCGCGGGCTATATCTCCGATTTTGACCATCCAAACGCTGTTTTCACTCGTTTTATTGTTGTTTCAGGTTAATACCTTTATAATCAACCCATAATAGGCGCATATGGATAATTATTAATGCTATTAATGGTACAATGAATATTTTAGTGACGGAAACACCTCAAATACGTCAGCACAGGGGGACGTTTTCAATTACCCCCATGCGCACTTCAGAGGTTAATGGCAGGAAGCATGGAAAGGTGTACTGAGCAAAGAGATACAGTTAGTGTAGAAGTCCATCAGGGCTCAGTGTTAAACCTACTTCTCTCTGTGATGGTTCTGGAGGCATTATCTAGATTTTAGGACCTGGCTCCCTTGGGAACTGCTATATGCAGATAACTTAGTTTCTACTGCAGATAATGCACAAAATGCTGAAGCTAAATTCAAGAGCTGGAGGGAGGGTATAGCAAATAATGGATAAAGAGCTAATATAAATATAACCAGGGTCATACACAGTGGATTATGGCAAGGAAATTTACAAACAAGTATTGAATACCAATGTGCAATATGCAGAAAAGGGGTGGGCAAGAACTCATTGTACTAAAATAAAAGGACCTCGGCTGAGGAAGAAGTCTGAAATAAAACAAATTGTATTTGTAGTAAGCAAGGGGGAGCTCATATTAAATGGCTGGCCTGAAAGTGTCAACTATTGCAATGCATCACTGGAGCAGTTGAACAAGCATCGCTACTGTTAGAGCTGTTAGGCAGAGGAGGCGACAGGACGTATGCCACCGATAGCACATATATATATATTGTGTACAATGATACAGTCAACACTAATTAATGAACCAAAATTGTTTTTGGCATTGTAGCTCAATGAATCTTTTTCAAATATTATGTCTCCATACCTGAGCTGTTAGACATAAAGTGTACCACAAACTTCAGGTCGCAAGTGTATGGTTGCCTACAGTACAGTCACAAACCAAAGTGCCCTATTATAGTTGTCTGAGTGAAACCAAATTTGAATACACACATTGGCTTACTGTCCTTTTCCAAAATGTCCAATAACGGTGTTTCAGCAAGACTCAACAAAATCCTCTTGCAGTACCTGCACCTGAGTGTATACAACCACCACATCAGCCTCAACAGTGCTACAACAAGACGGTCCATATTTAGAATTTACTGTATAGGATTACTGTTGGTCCATACTTATGTCATCCCCTCATAAGACAGGATTCACGGGGCATATTATTCACTGTATAGGATTACTGTTGGTCCATACTTATGTCATCCCCTCATAAGACAGGATTCACGGGGCATATTATTTACTGTATAGGATTACTGTTGGTCCATACTTATGTCATCCCCTCATTTAGTCCCCTTGTAAGACAGGATTCACGGGGCATATTATTTTTCCTCCACTAAATGTGATAAAACCCTTACCCCCAGGGGGCTATTTAATGTTTGAATGTCTTAACAGCTGTAACCATCCTGTCTCTATAATTTCCATGTGGTTGTTCAGGAATTCTTTCTTTCACCAGCCTTGTATTTCACTTCACACAGAGTAAAGGTGAGAAGGAACTTTGTGTTTGACTGTACTGTACGTAGTTTGTGTAGTGCAGATTGGACTAATCATTAACCCCTAAACCTCGGTGACCGTCATATGACAAGAGAGAAAATATTGGCCACCCCAGCGGCGCCCGTCATATGACGGGTGCGATTATTAAGCCATTATGAGCTATGAGAGAGAAACCGAGAGTTGGGGGAACGATAGACGGCCTCGGACCGCTCGCCACTGCTATGTGGCTGTCACTGACACATACTGTCTCTCATCACCACCTCCCTACTGCTCTCAACAAGGATAAAATCGGGAAATATACCTCATTTTAGGGTATTTTCGCCTCCGGTTACACGATCGTTGCAAGATAACCCGTGGTCGTATAAAGATGATTCAGGTGTCATTGGAAAGCTCTATTATCGCCCTTTCACGGATATATAATTGTATTACGCTCTGGTTCTTGCTTATGCATGAAAAAAACATGGAATGAAACTAGTTTTCGGTATATATACCCGCCCAGCAGTATGGTGATGTAAACGAGCAATATTATTTCTGATATAATAATTAATATTATTATAATTGTAAATTTTAATATGCTCCGAGTCATAAATGTGATCTTCCCCGGGTTAACCCTTTCAGTACCAGCGACGGCAGAGCGCCGTCAGTAGATAAATCACTCACCAGTCCCAGCAACGGCAGAGAGCCGTCAGTAATATACGATCCTTGTAACTGTCTGTATCAGGCAGTGCCTGGTACCACGACCGTTTGAGCACTGCTCTAGAGTTAGCAACACTTCTCAGTTTATATCCAAGCCTCTACAGGCCAGGGCTGCCGTTTGGTAGTGTTTCGACTGCTAGCTCGGAAAAACATGGCGTCGATGACGTCAAAGGAATATTATGACGTCACTCTGGAATTCTTCCGATTTTCCTTAACAAGATGGTTTATGATGTTTAATAAATTATACAATAATAATATATAAGTGTGGAAGTGTTTTTATTTATTCCTTTCATTATCACAAATGTTAATGAGCACAATTGTGAGTTACGATGATGTAGCAAGAAGTAATGTCAAAAGCTGATGTGTTCCTGGCCGTCATTCCCACCTTAGCACCTGTTGGATATGGAAGTGTACCATCGCCTGTGTCTGACGAGATTGAGGCCGGATCATTTCCTCTTCATTATACAGTGGCATATTATGGTAAGTCTTGTGGTGTTTGTTGGATTAATATCAGGTGTTTGTTGCGAATTATTTGTCATGTGTTATCACACTAGTGTGCCCTTTGATAGGTACGTTTTTAATAAATAGTAACGGTACATTTCCTGTTTTAATATGAATAGGGATGACATTTAAGTAATGTGCGGTGATATACCATGAATATAATGTATTGTACATATTAGTTCTGTTTATATTTGTTATAGGTAATACTTTTGTTCCGGACATTTCAGTAGACTTGATAAATATAGTAATCAAATATTACGTCTATCTATCTATTGCCCGACGCTGTGATCCCCGAAGGGGTGGCCACGAACGAACCGCCCCCATGCACCTCTCTCCCCAGTCAGTCGACGCCCCTCCCCCCAACCAGCACCGCCTTCGTTTATATACTTCCTCACTCCATCCTTCCACCTCTCTTTCGGTCTACCTCTCCCTCTCTGTCCCTCCACCTCGCTCTCGTACACCCTCTTAGTCATTCTCTCGCTTTCCATACGTGTGTAGACATAATAATGAAATATTTCACCATTTGTTCAGCTTATGGAATATGTAGTTACGGTTTGCAACAAGTTATACCTACCCTCCAGTACTTATGGAATATGTAGTTACGGTTTGCAACAAGTTATACCTACCCTCCAGTACTTATGGAATATGTAGTTACGGTTTGCAACAAGTTATACCTACCCTCCAGTACTTATGGAATATGTAGTTACGGTTTGCAACAAGTTATACCTACCCTCCAGTACTTATGGAATATGTAGTTACGGTTTGCAACAAGTTATACCTACCCTCCAGTACTTATGGAATATGTAGTTACGGTTTGCAACAAGTTATACCTACCCTCCAGTACTTATGGAATATGTAGTTACGGTTTGCAACAAGTTATACCTACCCTCCAGTACTTATGGAATATGTAGTTACGGTTTGCAACAAGTTATACCTACCCTCCAGTACTTATGGAATATGTAGTTACGGTTTGCAACAAGTTATACCTACCCTCCAGTACTTATGGAATATGTAGTTACGGTTTGCAACAAGTTATACCTACCCTCCAGTACTTATGCGTGAAATTATGTAGATTTACTAAAGAATTCACGGGAGAGAAGCCAATCCCATATTTTTGTTCTGATAACTGGACTGAATATGGGTGGTATTGCGTGGATAGGTGGGTGCCACCCACTGTTTGCAGTGGTGGTGGGACATACTGCGCAAGCTCTGAAGGACACTGATCATATAATAACGGTGGAATAGTGAGAGAGATCCAACATCCTGGCGGGTACAGCGAGATTGCATAGAGTTAGTAAGTATACATGGACGTGAATTATTATTATTATTATTATTTTTTTTTTTTTTTAAGGATACAGATTTATATTGTTGCATCCAGATACATATATTGTTGCATCCAGATACATATATTGTTGCATCCAGATACATATATTGTTGCATCCAGATACATATATTGTTGCATCCAGATACATATATTGTTGCATCCAGATACATATATTGTTGCATCCAGATACATATATTGTTGCATCCAGATACATATATTGTTGCATCCAGATACATATATTGTTGCATCCAGATACATATATTGTTGCATCCAGATACATATATTGTTGCATCCAGATACATATATTGTTGCATCCAGATACATATATTGTTGCATCCAGATACATATATTGTTGCATCCAGATACATATATTGTTGCATCCAGATACATATATTGTTGCATCCAGATACATATATTGTTGCATCCAGATACATATATTGTTGCATCCAGATACATATACATACAATTTTCGTGATTCTTATAAATATAATTGGAGAAGCTGGGGTTCATTAAGCCGAAGCTTTTTTATGAACCCGAAATATATCTTGGTGAGACTTTTATCAAATTGAGTTCAATTTGTCCGGTAACTCATGGTAATATTGAAGTTTGAATTGATCAAACGAAATGCTTTTTTCTCTACTTTTTCTATCGGTGTTGTATATGGGGAACCACCCCACACCTGCGAACAATACTCGATACAAGGATGAAACATGCCCTTGTACAGGGCAAGAAGCTCTGCGGGGGTGAAAAGCTGGTGGTTGAGCACACCTAGCTTTTGTCAAGCTGTTTTGGCAAGAGAAGTAATTTGGTCTTTCCAAGAAAGCCCAGAAGAAAATGAGATACCTAGAATATTGAGCTTTCCTCACGTGAATTCCAGTATAAATCTGTGCATTAGAATGTATGTACTTTGTTACGTAAATGTTAACCCTTCCTACCCGGGCTACCTTAGGTAAGGACAGCTCTGCAGAAGGGCCGCTATCCGGCCGTCCTTACCTAAGACGGCAGCTTAATAGCCTAATTAAGCTTGGTCTGAATGCCGTGCGTACGGCGTATGTCAACAAACCCAAGCATTGCGTCACCGCACCTCCGAAAACAAGAAGGAGAAGACTCTTCAATGTTATTGTTCTGACGTCAGACGAAATTAGTGCCATATTGGCAACATCTCTGCAATATTTTCTCCACTGAATTCGTCATCACAACTGAACCAGTTGACTTACAGAGCTCTACTCAATGCCAAAATACAGATTGAAAACCGCACTACGATTATAGATGAGTGGGAAAGTTCTAGCAGTGAAAATAAACATAAATACGGTAGCCTAAGCCTAGACGTTTTTCAGCCATTTCGCCCGGGTACGGGCGACCATCCTTAGGTAGGACAGGCCGGGTAGGAAGGGTTAAAGAAGAAACATAATGTCATAGACATGCAATTGTATATAAATCGCTATAATCTACACAAGTGTTGTATCGTCCGAAACTGAAATATTATTGGTTTCATCACATACAAGGTAATATATTGGTGCCTAGGCTATTGTTTACATATTTGCTTTGCTTTCTTGCAGTGCCCACCTGTCCCTCTTCTTTTTGGTATTAGGAAAGGTGGCTCCCCTGTCTATTGTGCACCGGCAGAGGTACGTATTTTGGTTTGTGGTGATAAAATCAATAATCCCATACAAACATAATAGGATCACCAGTTACGGAAAGTTATAATCTTGAGATATGAGTGTTTCCTCTTTAACCCTTTGGCTGCGGGCTGTTTTGGGCTATTTAGGGCCTATTCAGGCACTCCTGAATGATAAATCAAGCATCTGCATTAAATGAAGTGTATTCTGCCGAAAACTAGGCGAAAATAGCTTTAAAATGACACCAGAACGGACCGTATACGTGGTCTGGTTCACCCGCAATGATCCCAGTGAAACGCGGGAACCCCGCTATTATGTAACACTCGCTCGCTTGGCTGCACTTATGAGAGAGACAGAGAGAGACTCGCCCGCCACACAGCCTTGCTCAGTGAGCCGCTCGGTGCTCTGAGGGTCGGAGGTGGGCCCCTCACGCTCCCACCCACTGACCCTCGATTCTTAAGTTTTTACAGGCTTTCAACCCTCCAGACTCGGAAGGGCTCTTGAACGCCCATAAAAAACACACCCGAGCTACCCGGAAGGGCTCTTAAAGACCCATGAGCTCAAAGCCTGTAAGCTTGGTGTGCGAGGTGTACGTCCGACGCATGTAAACAACAGCCGGCTGGACCGACGCCCCGCATCTCTGGCCACAAGAAGGAGTGCGTCGCTTGTTCGTGTGTGCCTGTATGTTATTGTTAAGTATCGAAAAGTAGTGTAAAGTGGCTGTTTTTGCCATAAAGTTATCTCCAATGAAATCATCATCAAAACTGATCCAGTTGACTTAGAGAGCTCTACTTAACGCCATTCTACAGGTACGAAACACATCTACGCTTGGGGATGCGCGGGAATGCGGAAGCAAGCCAAATAACAAAGATGCGGTAGCCTAGGCGTAGACGTTTTTCGGCCAAAACCCCCGGATTTCGGGGAATATATATATATAATACATAGCCGGGGCTGGAGGGTTAAAGCTTGGAAATTGATGTAACTTGCCAAAACATTCCAGAACATCACCCGCAGCGAATGGGTTAATATATATTGGTGTGTTGGAATGCATTTGACACCAAATCTATTTTCAGTATAATTACGTGTTAGTTTGGAATGGAAGCTCCCTTTTTGTCTCTCTGTAAATATTAATAGCTGCACTTTATTTTAAAATGTGATGTTCCACAAATTTTGATTTGCGGTTACCCACCCGCCTAATTCAGTAACTAACTAATTTTCTATGTACAAATAATCAGATAGTGATTAGATAACTCTTTGTTACAGCTTTGCATCATGGCCACGAAGGGTACCTTCAGGGATACGTGGCTACAAATTTCAGAATTCCAACCGTGGTTAGCCAGGATGGAAGGTGATCCGTCGAAGGCATACTGCCGTACCTGCAAGAGGCCAGTGGGTGCAGAGATCACGACACTACGGAGGCACAAGAAGACGAAGGTGCATACTACCAATGAAAGCAGGGCTAGGGAGGTGCCTGCTCCACCTGAGGCACCCCTTGGAACAAGACTGACTCTTAGTGGCATCGGATATGCCACCATATTATTGGCATGTTTTCTGGCCGAGCATAATCTGCCCTTCACCCTTGCAGATCATCGAGGATCTGCATACAAAAAATGTTTCCAGACTCTCTCATTGCACAAAGTATGTCCATGAGACGAACCAAATGTACGGAGGTCATAATAGGTTTAGGTAACATTACCTGTGAACAGCTGGTTAGGAAACTCGGGGTCAACAAGTTTTCAGTTATTATAGATGAAAGTACTGATATCACCACAAATAAATCTTGAGCAATTATTGTTAGCTTTTTCGATGCTCAATCTAATACAATCAATACAGGAATGTTGGATTAGGTAGATGTGCATGGTAGCAACAGTAATCAAACAGGTTCCACAGGTGAAAACTTATACAACATGCTGATAGTAGGGTCATTTGCTTGGAATCCGTGAACATTTTATTCCTACCTCTTTCTCTCGATGGATTTGGCAACCTGAACCATTTTAAAGGAAAATTAGCTCCTATGCCCCTCTGAAAAGTGACGGCTTACTCTGCTAGAGAAAATGGCCGCCAACGCCATCTTGAAAAACATGAAATGTAATATCTCTGGCATCAGATGAGCTACAAGGACGAATGAGGTGTCCTTTTTCACTAATTCTGGCATTACAAATCCACTGGAATGGTTATTGTATTGTATTGTATTGTATATTGTATTGTTATTGTATTGTATTATACTAAGTGTACATACTAATCTGCCACTTCACTGTCACTACATAATTCACTGTATGAGCCACTATCAGAATCACTGTCCTCACTTTCGCTGCTATCATCACTGTTGTTCTCTGCCTGCGGTGTATATCTATGGGTCTTGATTACTGGCTTTGGCTTTTGTGAGAATGTTCTTTACAGTTTGGATTGTTCTCTCGATGTAACCATTGGATTGCGGATAATGAGGAGAGCTGGTGACATGACCAAAACCCCAGGATTCCGCAAAATTCCTGTAGCACTGTGAGTAAAACTGTTTACCATTATCACTTATAACATATTCTGGTATACCTTGTTCAGAAAAAACTTGTTTAGTGGCGGTTATTACTGCTTGGCTGGTAACTGCTGAAGGCATTTTCCTGATCACAGGGAATTTCGAATAATAGTCACTTATGATCAAGTACTCAGCTGAATCAAAATGAAACAAATCAGTACCTACAAATTGCCACGACCGTGAAGGTAGTTCATGTTGTAACAAGGTTTCTTTGCTCTGAGATTTCTGGTACTGTTGACATATTGCAGTTTTGTATCATTTGTTCTATGTCGTGGTTGATGTTTAGCCAAAATACACAGTCCTTTGCTCGTAATCTACACTTTTCGATTCCTTGATGACCTTCGTGAATCTTATTTAGGATTTCTTTTGTCATTGAACTTGGTGTAACAACACGTTCACCTTTGAGAACTATTTTCGATTGACAACTCGTCTCTGAATGAGTAATATTTACGGAGTGTTGCTGGCAATTCTTTGACTTTTTCTGGCCATCCTGCAAATATATATCCCTTTAGTTCTGATAGTTCATGATCCTTCACTGTTTCATCACACAACTGATCAATTTTCTGGCCACTAAACTGTACGAAACTAATTTGAACATCCAAGTTGATGTGGCTGTCCATCGTTGAAGGTAGACGGGATAATCCATCAGCTAACAACATTTCCTTGCCTGGCCTGTAGACTATCTTGATGTCGTAGTTTTTGGAGTATTAACAACATCCTCTGGAGCCTAGGGGGAGCTGCAGTCAGGTTTTTGAGTTGTATCATTTCAAGGGGTTTGTGATCGCTCTCTACTGTGAATGGTTGACCATATACATACGTGTGAAAACGCTCGCATCCAAAAACAACAGCTAACATTTCCCTTTCGATGTTGGCATAACGTTGTTCTGTAGCAGATAGTGATTTTGAGGCAAAAGCGACTGGTTTGCCATCCTGGACGAGTGCTGCTCCCAGTCCTCTCTGTGATGCATCTACTTGGATGGTAACTGACTTGTTGGTGTCGAAGTACGAGAGTGTGACTTCTTTACACAGTATATCCTTGACTCGTTGAAATTCTTTGGTGTGGGAAGAAGTCCATGTGAAATCAGCTTCTTTCTTGAGAAGAGCACGGAGGTTTGCCGTTTCAGTTGACAGTTTTGGGATGAAAGGAGCCATGTATGTTAAAACTCCCAAGAATTCCTGAAGTTGAGTTGGGCTACTTGGCACAGGGAGAGATTTGATAGCCTCCACTTTCTCTGGGTCGGGGCACGATCCTTGACTGTCCTACAATGTACCAAAGAACTTAATTTGTTTCTCGTCAATGGCACACTTCTCACTGTTGAATGTTAACCCATACTGTCTGGCTACTTTAAACAGGTTATGCATATTCTCCTTGTGCTCTTCTTTAGTTCTGCCGAATACCACCACATCATCTGCAATACTGATGACATCTTCACAGTTCTCCAAAATCTGGTCCATCTTTCTTTGGAACACATCGTGCGACATCAGAAGACCAAATGGCATACGAAGATACTTGTAGCGACCAAATGGGGTGTTGAAAGTTGTAAGATTTGTGCTAGGGTCATCCAATTCGACTGACCAGTACCCATTTTTTGCATCAAGCTTGTTGAAGTGTTTGGCACCTGCTAGCTTATACAGTAGGTTATCTCTTCTACCGTTGGCACTTTATGATGACATCTCTTGATACATTTGTTCAGGTCCTTTGGATCCAGGCATATCCTTAATTTTCCGTTGGCTTTTCTCGTGCAGACAATACTACTCACCCAGTCAGTCGGGTATGTTACCTTCACAATAACACCACTTTGTTCCATTTCGTCGAGTTCCTTCTTCAGCTGAGACAATTATGTACCTTTCATGGATTTAATGATTTCATTAATTGAGTTTAGAAGTAAAATTGGTTGGTGTAAACAAAAAGCGAATGGATATTAATTATTGATATATTGAAATATTGATGTACGGTTCTATGGCCTACACTATTGGTAACTGTTTATTAATAAACATTATACTCAGGAAGTATTGTTCTTATTCGCCTACAATCCTGTATTTACTTACTATAGCTGCGTTTTTCTTTACCACCACTGATTATCTACTGGGCTTTTGGCAGAAAATACGAAAACATTTCAGTGATATCTGAGACATCTTTACATACAGTATTCTCATTTTCCAGCATTAATGCTTCATAATTACCAGCCAACTTAAAAGCGCCCTATATAACATTTAAATATCACTAGAACAATACACGATAATTATCATGTAGGAAGCCTTGTGGAGAAAGAGGGCAAAACTATAAAACAATACAATATAAACTAAAGCACTAATGTATGCTAGAATAAAATTGAAAAGTCGCTAGATAGTCCCCGCAAACCCTAAAAACGTGTATGTCACTAGAAAAATGTGTTGAAAGTGTCTAGAATAATTGTTATCAATCGAAAATTCTCTACTATTCCTTAAAATGGTGAAAATCTCTTTAATATCGCTATAATTATTCATATCTTGACGCCCTTAGATGGAAGTAATTCGCTGGATCTAGTGGTAGCAGCTACATTGGTACCATCGTACCAGGAACATTAATTCCGGTATTATGAACAAGGCCAGATTTCGACACTATTACAATTAGTTCAAAGTTCTGAGATAATCAGATTGGTTTAGAAATCGATTTACACGATTACAGTTCCATTATTTTCGAAAACATTCACATAAAACGCTACTTATAGGGTTAATAAACGAAGTATACCTCTCCCGAGATTGTCCAAGTGATGGTGCTACTTTTGTTGTTTAAACTACGACAACGATATATTTACCTCGTATATTCAAGTTATGGTGAACATTTTGGAGTTCCTAGTAGTATATTTGAACATAATTATTTATAATGTTCATATTCACATAAGTATCAGTATATAAGTGTGCTGCATATACTGAGTTACATTGAAGTTACCACCACCCTTGGTATATTTTCTACAATCTTAAATCACAACTAAAAGAGAAAACGTACATAAGCATAAGTCAGAGGAATGTGACTTCATTAATGAAGGTGGAAAAACGGCAGCACTGCTACAGGCTAGGAGAGGCAGTATTCTTTCATCTTTTGAGGTTGGAGGTTGTTATATGCTGCCATTTTGGCCACATTGCTTGGGACTGGGGTGAGGGGGGACCTTTATGGTACAGTAGGGGTTAATTTCCAAAGCAAGAGACAAAGCTAGTACTCATAACAGTAACAACAGAAGGGAATCCCCAACTACAACACACCAATTATGTGGGAACCTGAGGCTGCAGCATCACCTTGCCACCTCTAGGATTCATAAGGGAGCCGCAATATAGAGTTGTACATCCATTCTGTCAGCCTATGCATCAACCACCTTGATGTGATGCTTATAAAGTGTAACTGACCAGATACCCTTTCCAGGAAAGATACATTCTCTGACCACAATATTGACCACACAATGTGGATGATAGGCGTCCCCACCTACTGTAGGCAATCTGGCTACTCAATCAGGAGCAAAGAGACTGCCAGTCAGTCCAACTGTTCATCTCCCAATTTAATATATGTGTGCTCCTAGATATATTATTGCTCACCTTTGTGGAGTGGATGTGGAGAGGTGGCACCCTGACAGGGTGTTCTCACGTTAGCCTTACAATAGAAGGAAAACATTAGATAAATCAAAATAAAATACTGTACATGCACCTAATGATGTCCTCCAAATAAATAAAAAAACATTCAGAGCAATTGCAATGATAAACAAATATAATAATTACTGCTTCACACAAAACGCGGTTCTGGTCTCGCATCCTAATGGCGACGTTCCAGGCAATCTTGTTAAGAGCTGCCTCACTTGTCAGGTTTTAAGATCAGACCGCAAAGTTCAATCCCACATCTTTCTTGGTCCGCCCCTAGGTGCAGCTCCCTCCACATTCATGAACCTGCATATTTTCACCCAACTTTGTTTATCCATCCTCTCCACATGTCCAACCATCCAAGCCGGTTAGTACGCATCACATCGCTGATACTCTTGATGTCTAACCTTCTCCTTAGCTCCTGATATCCTATCTTGCAGTTTGGCACCACACATACATCTCACCATTCTCATCTCATTGCATTCCATTTTGTTGATATCATCTGCTTTGGCAGCCCACGTTTCTGAAGCATATGTCATTGCGCTTCTAACGCATGAAGCGTATACCTTTCCTTTCAAGGGAAGAGAATCTTCTCATGGGGAGTAGTGGCAAAAGTTCTCTAAACTTTCTCTAGCCGCATGTTATTCTGGCTATAGTGGCTGCCTCAGCCCCACCATCGGCAGAGATAGTATCACCCAAGTAGCAAACCTTGTCCACCATTTCCAATGCCTCATTGCAAAATTTGATACTCGACCCAGTCATTGAATACAAGCTCGCCTTCGCATATTATGCATACAAATTTCTCAATTTCGGACTTCTTTCTTGGTAGAGGTTCTATTATTCTAGTACAGTTCTTCTTCCCTTGATGTACCCAGCTGCGGCAGAGGCTACACTGTATTGAGTTCGCGCCCACCCCTTTTCTGCATTCTGAGCATGAGTATGCACCACTTTTTTCTATGTGAACTCTAAACTCCTCACTCAGTACACGTTTCACCCTCACTACCGTTCGTAATTCCTCTTACATCTTCATTATCACACACACCAGCCACTCCTCTATGCCAAGTTTTCTCATAGCCCACTGCACAACTTCTCTGGGCATCCTATCAAAGGCCTTCTCCAGGTCTATAAACACAAGATACAGATCCCTATCTTTAAGCAGATATCTTTCCTGCAGCTGCCAGACTATGAAGATAGCGTCCATTGTGCCAAGTCCTGGCATGAAACCGAACTGCATATCATCGATAAAAATGCTTTCCCTTATCATACCTTCAAAGACTCTCACAGACCTTCAGGACTTGGTCAAGCATTTTCAGACCTCTATAATTTTCCCTATCTAATGAGTCCTCTTTGCCCTTATATATATTTGCTATTACACTTTTGTGCCATTCATCAGGGATTACATCCTATTTAATGATGCGAGTTAATTAGCTCTGTGACCAAACTCACTCTTATAGCACCTGAGGCATTAATCATCTCAGCTACAATGCCAGAGCATTCTGCAGCTTTTCCATCCTTCATTGTTGTTATAGATGTGAATGAGTTAGGGCTGCATAAACTGTACTGTATGATGTGGGTCTTTACTTGCTAAGGGAGAGGTATTGGAGTGAGTAGTTTATTCAGGTTTCACACATTTATTATATTTAATAGGAGTAGAATTATACGACGTAATAGTCCCAACATGACATGAAATACAATGGGGCATTTTATATATACTGGGTCAACAGAGTACAATTGGCAAGCAATCATGTATCAACTTTATTCTCTCTACCTGTACATGAACAAGGAAATATGATAAGCAATATATACACGACTTACACAGAATTAGACAAGGAGGATATATATTGAAAAATCAAGAATGATGCTCGTTAGTGTGGTTGGAATGTAAGGGGTGGGGGGGTAAATCTAACTGGACTCTATTATGATATAAGATAAGGCAGATTTAGTTATCTATGAGTTTGCAGCGGTCGGTCAGGCGACTGAAGGGTCGTTCCTACATGTAACAATCTACTCATAGGATAACGATATTAATTACTGACAGCATAATGAGGGTTTGACTATAAACAATAACCGATCTAATGAAAGTTATGTTAATAGGGGGCCTGATTGACAGACGGATAACTTCTACAGTGAGGCTGACAGAGATAATTAAATAATCTTTGCGTCCAACAATGAATGGCTTCTGCAGAGATGCTGATAGAGGGACCAGGAGATATTAACCCAAAAACGGTGCGTTATGTGTAATGGACACCACACAACTGGGCGGGCATATTAGGCTCCATTCCCACCTATAATCGTCATTTTACGATAAATATCGTTATAAATTATTCATATGCGCCTATTTTACGTTTAATATGAAGATAGCAACATTTAACTACAATAAAACAAGTGGGAGTAGTGTTTGTATGGTCAAAATCGTGAATAATTGCCGACCGGCCATTCATCAAGTGTAGAGCTGAGGCGGGCCACACCCTCCCTTCTCGGAGCCTGGAGCTAGACTAACTTACTCACATCCTCTCTAGCAACATGAGCATGGCTTAGACCGGTTTGGAGATATTGGCATGATATAAACATCAATAAATATGGGGAATAAGAGGACAAATAGGTGATAATTGAAGGGGGGGAAGGGTGGAAGGAGGGGATTTTGACCCATGTGGAGGAGTGATACGAGGTATAGAGGGGAATTATCTCACTTAACCTTTGAAGTGCGCATGGGGGTAATTAGACACCTCTGCCTGTGCGCATGTATTTGAGCTGTTTCCATCACTAAAATATTAATTTTACCATAAATAGCATTTATACTTATCCATATGTGCCTATTATAGGTTGATTATAAAGGTATTAATCTGTTACAACAATAAAACAAGTGGAAACAGCGTTTGGATGGTCAAAATCGGCGATACAGGCCGGGAGTTACACAATGTATGGAAGAGGCAACCTCCTTTCCTGCCAATTTCCCCCAAGGCTGGAGAGACACTGTCGATCGATACTCTCGCTCTCTCTCTTGCACTCGCTTGCTAACAGTGATGACAATGCCCTGCTTGCAACTCGCTAATGTTAGCACGAAAATATACCACAGAATAAGGGAATAACAGGGAAAATAGGTGATAACTGAAGGAGGGGAGGAAAGTGGGGAAGGAGGGGAGGTAGAGTTGTGATATTTTGCATGGCCCAGGGGCAAAAAAAAAAAAAAATAATAATACAAATATATTTTTTGTTTTCGTTGTTTAATATTGATTTTTTTTTCTCTGACTCTTAAGAGTCTTCCCGCAGTCCGCCAGGGGAACTCTTAAGAGTCTTCCCGCAGTTCCCGGGTTAAACACCATTTATATTTTTTTAAAGTGCTACTGGGGCCTTTTAAAAGTGTTTTTTAGGCCTTGGCTCATATGAGGACGCTCGCCTTTGCCCAGTACGGACTCAAATTAGGACGCTCGCCGTTTATGGGTTAAATACACCTTAATTTTCCTACCACACTGAGACTTAGGGCTTTGGAGCACCTAGGGAGGTTTTGGATATTCAGCTCAGGATGGAAGGTGAGATACTTTCCCTAACCTGGTCTGAGTACCTATTCACTCCTTAGGTCTTCCTAGGCCTTGATTGGCTGCACGGAAAAAGGGCCCCTTTGGCCTTCTCTAACACTGACATAGGCCCTTGTCGCTCCGACGATGGGAGGAAGGGGGGATAACAAAAGTAGGACCCGCAATATTTGCTTCCGTATCCCCTCCCAGGTCCACTCTACAGGTGAGTGGGGGGGGTGGGGGGGGGGGGCGCTACGTCATCCTGGTTGGCTGGATTGACCTGGACGTCGGCCAACCATGGGTCAGCTTGAAGTGGTGAAGTCACATCTAGCAGCGTAGGACCGTGGAACAGCTCTCTCGTATGCAAAGTAGTTCCCTGTAGCTTGTTTGATCTGTGTTGGTGGGGGGTTGGTACACCTGTCCTCGGGGGGACTTCCCTATACCGAGCCTGTTCTGTTTGAGAGAGAACGGTTGAAGGACAGGCTCCGGTATTGTAAGGCCCCAATGGTCGGCAATGCCTCTGGTTGTTTTGGTGGGGTTAGGGGTTTGGTGCGCCTGCTCTAGGTGCCCTCGGCTGTAGGGTTGTGCCTGGTTTTGTTGGATTTGGTGTGGTGGTCTGTTTAGGGCGCCTTGGTAAGTTCCGGGGGTTGCAGGTGGCTGGTTGTTGTGGGCGGTTCGCCTTTCCTTCGGTATAACAATTTTATTTATTGCACTGCTTAAAACAGCTGCGCTATCATAAGGGGGGGGGGGGGGGGGTTATTGGCTTTTCATTACTGAACAGCTCTCTCTTCCACTCAAATTTCACATTGAGTAATCATTCGTAGTGTACCTTCCAAGCATCTCTTAATATCTTTGTCAGCGTAAACAATTGTTCCATTATCATTCCTGACACTGTTCTCCTACAACATCTCTACTGTCATCCTTAACACGCCTAGCTAAATTGAAGACTCCATTGGGATTTTCGAGTTTACTCACTTGGTCTATGACCAGGTCCTATATGGTTTTCTTTGCCTTGTAAACTCTTGTTGTGCAGTTCGCTTAGCCACCAGATATTCCTCCCTGCTGCCTCATTTCTTCCATGCTTTGAAACAAAAACACAAATGCAGTGGGTAAGATATATCATTTGCATTCTTTAACCCACTGGGCAACAGCTAATATATAATACATGTACATTCTAGGACCGAATTTTTGTGTCTCCCTAAAACAGCTTCAATAGGTGAGAAATGAAGGAAAAAACAAAAACACTCACCTCGGTCATATGGGGGTCCTAAGGGGGGGGGGGGGGGGGGGGGCGGCCTCGGCCATCAGCTGGTGCCGGGCGCCTCTTCAAACCTCCCGTGCCGGCTCACCACAGCTGAGCAAGGCTGTGGTACGATGCCTCCAGTTTTCGAGTGACGGTTATTTACACCACCCGAGCATCATGTGGGCCTTCATAGTTCATATATTAGCAACATGTATCACATAATGTCATTGTAAGTGAAGTTACAGTGTGATAACTGCATAGATACAAGTTTTGTAAATGGCGACGAATGGCAAGGCACGCGCGCATCCTGGTTACCATGGCGACGGGCGGCAATCTTGGCCCAAGACAACAGCATAACGTACGCACGTACACACGGCCAGCTGACTGACACTTTTCTGCCATCATTTTCACTTTCATTCTGTACCTCTCACGCACTCTGTTTATTAATTGTATACTCTATCGTATGTTTTATAGTTAGACTATGAGTTGTACACATTGTTTTAGGCACTTTTGACTTCAGAAATATGGGTTTCACATTGTACTTTTAGTGGGGAGACAGTGAAAGGTGGTGGTGAAGGCAGGCATGGGGGAGGACCATGCCGCACTTGTTGTGTAGCAACTTGACACCTCTCATCTTCAGCTCGTCTCTTCTGACCTATACGATGGCCTGGTGGAATTTTGGGGAAAGCCATGGGGTCTGGATCATCCTCCTCCTCCTCTTCCCCACTTGGTGGGGTGTCAACTATGTCATGGGGAGCAGTGGGGGAGTGATTCCCACTCTCCTCCCTTTGTTTCATCATCGCAAGGCGACGAGGTAGGTCAGACATGATGTAGCCTGTGTGACGCACCCAGTGCGTGGCAACGTAACCTGATTGTACTCCTTGGTACTCCACTGTACCACCACGGTACCACGCTGTACCATGCTGGCTGCTTATATTGAGTGTGACAACGTATAACTATGTTCTTTGTATCTCTGCAAAGGTCTCGTCATTTGCTAACCAGTGGTGGGTTTTGTTTTAAGCCATGTCGAGACCTTCCATTTAATATGTAGTATCGATAGAGAAGTTGATAGATAAGACAGTGGGAATTCAGAGAGAGAGAGTGAGTTAGACTTCAGAGCGAGAGGGTAGCGGTGCGCCACGCTGCCGGGGGGGTGGTTGCCAGACGTATGGACCGGTTGGCAGCCCTGCGCTTATAGCTAGGTGCGACAGGGTTGGTAGTACATTGCCGCCTGCCTATGCTGCCTGGGCTGCCCATGTTGTCGTACAGCACATTGCCTGGAGGCTCGCTGTGTGCTCTATGACCAGGTTGCCTAGAACCTTTGAGATTCTAACATCCCTTGCCCTCTCTCCCAATTTCTCACGGTTGCACTCTTTCTCTCTGACGACATTACTCTCATTTCATTCTTCTCTCTATTTAAATGCATAACCTTCCCTTGAGGTCCTAAAGGAGTTTCAGCACTCACCTCTCGTATTACTCTTAGGACAAGCATATATTTACATGTATTAGATTTAAGGGGTTAATGTGAACAGCGATCTTCTTGATGAGGATAGTTGGTGAACGTTCTACATGTTCACAAGTTATATGCCCAGCTCATCATCCAATTTGTGACTAGACTAGTGCCATGTGTAAGAGCCCGACCATGCCCAGGAGTTGTCTGTAGAGGGGCGAGGACTTAGCCTTGATTTGCCTACCGAGCCAGGAGCGAGTGCAGTACCAGAGACTACAGCTCGCTCGTAGTGCCGGTATAGTAGAGTAACGTAATTTATCTGTCCTTGTGTTCTCTGCAGTCTTTTCCTGGGTTCTCGCTTTCGGTGCTGGGACTCGTTGTTCCTGTGACTTGGCCTGCTAGCTAGAACACATGGGGATGATGAGTGGGATATATCTTTATTTTACTATGCATTGCAGCTCTCTTTAAGTTCATGTATGTAACACTTTACAATACACATTACTCACACACAAGACAACACTATTAATACTTTCATGTATCAATTAACTGCACTGTCGTTTTGCTGCTGTGTCCGGAGTTCTGTTGCGTAGGGCGCATACAGACTCAGAGGGGAGACAGAGTGAGAGAAGCGAAGTAGCCTATGCGGTAGTAGGCTACCGGCGCAGTACTGTTGCCTGCAACCTTTTAGTTATTCCAAGTATAGATTCATTATTACAATAAGTGACTACTATTTATGTTCCTTCCATGTGTATTATTAGGTATCTACTGGATCATGAACATCTTGTATGCTACATGCTAGTGCATGTTAGTAGGGGACAGTTATTCTAGTGCACGCGCTTTCAAGTAGGCGTGTACCTTTGTCATTTAGCATTTCACTGTCATACCTTTAGCCTGCTTCTATTCTACATTATTAGAGGCTTAATATTAACGTAGTTTCTTGAGTATTGCATTTCTTTAGTAATAACGTAACCTATAAATGTCTGAGGGAGTTTAGCCTCATAGCCTACCCCTGTTGTACACTTTCGCCGAGTTAAGGTACCTCGTTACCATAGACGATAACTCTGTAGGGCGTTGGTGCTTTTGTTGTCTGGAGCATATAGTATTTGGGACTGGAATCGAGCGTGTCGTTGTCACATAAGCCATTTCTGTCCTACGATCAAGAATCCCGAATATGTATTGCCGATCCAGCCGTAACAAAATGGCGACCTTGCACAAGATTCAGTAGTATCCTATCACATGTTTTTTGGAGAACTATTCTATGCTACCTAGTAGAGCTGGCTAGAATTTTCTTGCATATTGGAGGAATTTTTATTGTGTCATTATTGTATTGGTGGACTTGCAGATTGTTTCGTTGGGGGTGTCTAGAGTAGAGTCATTCAAGCATCTTTAACATTTTGTGAGTCGAGACTGCAATTAGTAATAAGCACTTCTTTTTTTTTATGAACAGCAATTGTATAACCAGCACTATGTCTAATGACTCATCATTTACGGGGGAGGATAACACGGTACAGCCTAGTAACCAGCAAGTACAACAGATGTTTAGGGAGGGGAGTGTTATAAGTGGAGAGAGGGATGCCCGGGCATTTTTGCAGACACCTTTGACCGAACAGCGCCTGCAGGCTATTGATTGTTACGGTCTTCGCTGTTTAGCCACGGTTTTGGGGCGGGACTGTCCTGACAGTTGGCCCAAGAAGAATTTGGTGGCATGTTTGTTGGGTGATGGCGATGGGGCGGTGGGTGGAGTGGGGTCTTGGGGGGGTTCCCTCCAAGCCTCCATTCCACTCTACCCCTGAGCTGGGCCCTCAGCCAGCGAGTCTTAGCACGATGCAGCAGGAGGGTTCTCAAGGGCAAGCTGGCTTACCCGTAAACACGTCTCGGTGTGGATCCCCCATTTTGTGCTCTCCCCCCCCAGGCCTGTCTCCTGAGATGTTATTTCAGCTAGAACTAGCTAAGTTTAAGCTGCAGGAGACTCAGATACAGCAGGCTAGTATAGAACGCATAGAGGTTGCTAGAATCCAAGCCAATCAGGATGCAACCAGGTACCAGGCTGAAATGGATGTCGAGAAGTCTAGAGTAGAGACCACGGGGCGTCATCTCGGTGGTGGGCACCGGGTTACAGACTCACTTTCGCATTTAATTAAGTTAGTACCCGCATTTGATGAGACAGCAGTGACTGAGTTTTTTGCTCGTTTCGAAAAGAAGTGTCGTGAGTATGACTGGCCGGAGGTTAAATGGGCAGCATTAGTTTCATCACGTCTAGTGGGTAAGGGGTTGAAAGCCTACGATGCACTGTCACTGGACGAGAGTGTAGTGTATGGACTGGTGAAGGAGGCTGTGCTCCGGGCCTACGAACTGCAACCCGAAACTTATAGATTGAAGTTCCGTGGCGTGAATAAGAAGAGCGACGTCAGTTTTATGGAGCACGCACGGGACTTAACAGATGCAGGTAATAACTGGTTTCGGTCCGAGCACGCAGAGTCGGCTGAGGAAATTAAGCAACTTTTCTATCTGGAACAGTTTTACAAATGTACTGGAACCGATCTAACGCTGAACATTAAGGAAAAATGTCCCAAGACAGTAGAGGAGGCTGCCAAGATGGCAGACCTCAGATTATCATTGATTCGTGGTTGCGGTGCCGCTCAGAGGGCTGAGTCAGGGCAGAAGGGGCGCTATACCCCACCCACCAGAGTTTTTGATAATAACAAATCCTATGACACACATAACCACACTAAATGCATTGCACCTAATAACACCTACAAACACAAGCCTCTCCCGTTTACTAAAGGTCAGGCCCCTTCTTCGCCCGCACAAGGGAAGAAGCCCATTGGGGATGTGAAATGTTACAAATGTCAGAAGCTAGGCCATTATTCACGTGAGTGCCCTAGTAACACTCCCGCTAAGCCGGTGTCATTGGTTCACAGTATCGGTGTGTCTCTGAAGGCTGCAGCAACTGCCCGGGGTAGGTTGTCAGCAGCTGAGGCACACGCGGTAAAGAAGCGTACGGAAGGCTCGACACCTGTCCGGGACACTTTCTGTGGCCATCGGGGGCACGGGTTTGTGAGCTGGGGGAGTGAACTACGGAGGGTTGACTTGCTGAGGGATACGGGGGCTTCGCAAACTTTGTTGAGGAACTTCACAGGGAAACCGATAAATGCGGCCAGAGTTGTTGTGGTGCAGGGTATAAATGCTACGAGGTCATACCCACTTGTGAGGTTGGAGTTGAGAGTGGGAGAGGTGTGCAGGGAGCTGGATGTAGGGATCGTTGAGTGTTTGCCAGTTGAGGGCGTCGACCTTCTTCTCGGCAACGACTTTGCGGTGCCCTCTTCCGGGACTCCACCCTTAGTCGTTGCCGAGAGGGCGGCCGACGTGGATGGTGAGAATCGGGAATGGGTTGGGAGGTGCCAACAGGATGAGATGGCCTGTGTGGTAACCCGATCTCGCTCTGCGGCTCCTGCACAGCCTAGCACTCAACCTCGGGGACAGTGGAGGAAGGATCAGGAGAAGGTTGCTAAGGGCAGGAAAAGGGACATTGATTCTGCTGCACTTCTCGGTGATTCGGTACTTGGACCTATAATAAACACGGGAGTTGACTCTGGCCCAGATATGGTGTGTAACAAGGCAGAGTTGGGTAAGACTTCGCGTGAGGCAAGAGCTGTAGCGAGAGCCACTAAGGCAGTAGAGCCTACTAGCCGGGGTAATGTCTTATTACAAAACCATCTTGATGCATTGACGCCCAGGGACATTAGTGAGCAGCAGCTGCAAGACGCTAGCCTAGCTCGTTATAGCAATGGTGCCATAGAGTTGGAGGAAGATGGGGATGCGAAGCCGGGAGATTTCTTTAGGCTCAACAGGATATTGTACCGCAGATTTCTAGACCCCAAATCGAAGTGGGAGGGCGGTGCGAGGGTAGTAGACCAGGTGGTTGTTCCAAATAAGTATAGAGAGTCCTTATTGTGTCTGGCGCATGATGTGCCGGTGGCGGGTCATTTGGGGGTAACCAAAACATTGGCGGCATTGGGCAGGTTTTTCTGGTGGCCTGGGGTCAAGGCTGATGTCTGTGCATGGGTGGCTGGGTGTGCGACCTGCCAGACAACGGGGAAGCCTAACCAGACCATCCCGAAGGCACCTTTGTTTCCCATACCTGTCACCGGGCCTCCGTTCAGCAAAGTTGTAGTAGATTTGGTTGGCCCTTCCCGCCTACTAGTAGTGGCAATAAATTCCTGTTGACAATCATGGATGTGGCTACGAGATACCCGGACGCATACCCCATGAGAAACGGCTCGGCAAAGGCAGTTGTTAAAAACTTATTATTGTTCTGTTCCCGTTATGGATTTCCACGTGAGGTGCAGTCAGACCAGGGGAGCAATTTTACATCCAAATTGTTCAAGCAAACCCTTCAGTTGCACGGTATATGTTCTGTAGTGTCGTCAGCCTACCATCCCGAGAGTCAGGGAGTCTTGGAGCGGTGGCACTCGACCCTGAAGAGTATGCTACGCTGTTACTGTGCAGAACATGACACTGATTGGGATTTGGGTCTGCCGTATGTTCTGTTCGCTGCACGTGAAGTCCCAGGAGAGAGCCTGGGGTTCAGTCCAAATCAACTAGTCTTTGGCCATAATGTGAGAGGACCTTTAAGTATGGTGAAAGAGATCTGGGAGGGCGAAGAGAAGCCGGGGTCTGTACTTAAATATATCCTTGAGAGCCGGGAGAGACTTATAGGTTGCATGGCAGCGGCAGGTAATAACTTGGTTAATGCACAGGCGTCATGAAGCACCAGTATGACGCCAAGGTGAAGCTTCGGGAGTTTTCGGTGGGTCAGGAGGTAATGTTGCTTTTACCTTTGCCTGGACACCCCCTTTCTGCCAAGTTTATTGGGCCGTATGTGGTGGCTAAGAAACTGTCCGACCTTGATTATCTCGTTGCAACACCTGACCGTAGAAAAAAACATCAGTTATGTCATGTTAACCTCATGAAAGAGTATGTGAGACGCCCCTCAGAGCCTCTCACTGTCCCTGTGCTGGCCTGCAGCGGCCAGGGTGGAGAAGGAGGTGGGGGACAGTCATGCTGCTGAGGAGGATAGCTGGGACTGTGTCATTTCCCGCGGAACAGTGGGCGGGGAATACTGAACAAGAGGCTAGGCAAGCTGTAAGTCACCTGCCTGAGCACCAGGGTGCTGCTGTCCTAGGCCTGTTCAGGTCATACCCCTCTGTTTTCGCCGAACACCCAGGTCTCACTACTCAGGTAACGCACGACGTGGACGTCGGTGATAATGTGCCCTTCAAGTCAGTGCCCTACCGTGTGCCCCCGGTAAAGTTGCCAGCTTTACGGGAGGAGTTAAAGTACATGGTTGAGAGAGGGATGATCACTGAAGGTTATGTGAAGTGGACATCACCCGTCACGTTGCAGCCAAAACCTGACGGCAAGGTGCGGTTCTGCATAGATTTTCGTAGGCTAAATGGCTTGACCACTACCAACCCTTACCCTTTGCCTCGAGTTGACGACAGCGTGGACAAGATAGGGAATGCAAAGTACCTTACTAAAATTGATCTTGTAAAAGGCTACTGGCATGTACCCCTGTCGGACCGAGCTAAGCAAGTTTGTGGTTTTGTGGTAGATGGCAAGACCTACCAATGTAACGTAATGCCTTATGGGCTTAAGAACGCACCTGCCACGTTTCAGAACCTGATGAACGATATTTGTGACGAAATCCCTAACTGCACGGTCTACCTTGATGACGTGATGGTGTATGATGACAATTTTGAAAATCACCTAAGGCACTTAGAGACCCTGTTTGGGAAGTTGCACGATGCTGGGCTGGTGGTGAACCTGAGGAAGTGCGAGTTTGTAAAGGCTACTGTGCAGTATCTTGGCTTCGTGGTCGGGTTAGGCCGGGTGTGCCCCCCCCTGAGCAAGATACAGGCTATCAATATGTTTCCCAGGCCCACCACTAAGCGCCAGGTCATGCGGTTCCTAGGTATGATAGGCTATTATAGGCGCTTCATCCGGGGATACTCTACTGTCTTAGCACCGTTAACTGATCTACTGTCGAAGTCAGTGAAGTTCTGTTGGGCTGCGGAGTGTCAGAGGGCTTTCGACCTAGTCAAGCACCTGCTGTGTACACATCCGATTTTGAGAGCCCCAGACTTCTCCAGGAGTTTTCAGCTGGCGACTGATGCCAGCGGTGTGGGTGCCGGGGCAGTGTTACTGCAGACTGATTCCGAGGGCTTGGAACACCCAGTGAGCTTCTTTTCTCGCAAGTTTAATTCGGCACAAAGGAATTACTCGACTATAGAGAAGGAGCTTCTTGCTATCGTCTTGTCGCTCAAACATTTCGAAGTTTATGTTCCAGCCTACGGCCCGGTAGTGACGATTTATACGGACCATCATCCCTTGAAATTCCTAAATCAGTTTCACAATCGGAATATGCGGTTGACCAGGTGGTCCCTAATGCTCCAAGAGTATAATCTCAACATTCAGCATATTGCCGGGAGTGAGAACGTGATAGCAGATTGTCTATCAAGGGTTGATGATCCAGGATAGTCGTGCACGGTGTGTGGGTTGAGCAGGAGTAAAATTAGGCTATCATAACGCCGTCCAAAAAGATTATAAAACAATAAAATAAACGAGAATTTTTTTTTTTGGTTTTGTAAGTCTTTATTGTTGTAGCATGATGCATGCGATATTGTGTTTTATGTATAATTCACACTTCAGTTGTTGTGCACCTTTTGCAATTAGTGGCAGCTAAGGGTAGCAGGTCGGTTGGTTGCCTGTCAGATTTTGATAATGCTTCTAAGGTCGATTATCTAAAGTCTTGGGGGGGCTGTGACGCACCCAGTGCGTGGCAACGTAACCTGATTGTACTCCTTGGTACTCCACTGTACCACCACGGTACCACGCTGTACCATGCTGGCTGCTTATATTGAGTGTGACAACGTATAACTATGTTCTTTGTATCTCTGCAAAGGTCTCGTCATTTGCTAACCAGTGGTGGGTTTTGTTTTAAGCCATGTCGAGACCTTCCATTTAATATGTAGTATCGATAGAGAAGTTGATAGATAAGACAGTGGGAATTCAGAGAGAGAGAGTGAGTTAGACTTCAGAGCGAGAGGGTAGCGGTGCGCCACGCTGCCGGGGGGGTGGTTGCCAGACGTATGGACCGGTTGGCAGCCCTGCGCTTATAGCTAGGTGCGACAGGGTTGGTAGTACATTGCCGCCTGCCTATGCTGCCTGGGCTGCCCATGTTGTCGTACAGCACATTGCCTGGAGGCTCGCTGTGTGCTCTATGACCAGGTTGCCTAG